>JAWWES010000115.1:6244958-6281872 GCA_035583135.1 Lophotriccus pileatus
TTGTTGTGGCCAAAGTGCAGGACCCGGCACTTGGCCTTGTTGAACCTCATCCCGTTGCAATCAGCCCAGCTCTCCAGACTATCCAGGTATCAACCCTTGTGCCAGTGCAAGGAGAGGTTGGTGTGGGGTAAGGAAAGGGACTGAGGTGGAAATGATTGATTATTTTGGTGCCAATGCCTTTCCAGCATAAGCTTTATGTGAAAATATAAGACAGTTGTGTTTGCCGTAGAGGAAATTCTGCCTGAAGATTGAGCAGAAGAGAAGAAAAAACCCAAAGAAACATTTTCCTTCATTCTACCTGAAGTTGGTAATTCCTCTGGGGGAAAATGTGTTGTTCTGAAGACTGATTTCTGGGTACAAAGTGTGGGTTTTTGGACACCTTGTTTCTAAAGCGAGTCCTGTGCATCAGGCAGCAGCTCTTTGTAGGAAGGTGCTCTGGGTATTAAAATCTTTCAATGCACATGTCTTATATTCTTATTGAGACTAATACTGGATGCTTATTTTTCTGTAAGGAGTGAGGGAATGCCACCACAAGTTATTTCTTGAATTCTTTAGTAGATTTTTTGTGTTCTGAAGGGTTGCTAGAGAAGTACAAATTGATTCTCAAATTCTCAGTCTACCTTCCCTCATCCTCAAGTTCTAAATGAGATTTTCACCTATTTTTACAGATTAAAATTTAACATTATCTTGCATATTTCTTCCTTTGGTTTTGTTATGTTAAAATCTACAACTATTTTAAGGAGATGCTTATATCAAGGATTGGTACCTGTAAAATCTAATAAGTCTATATGTATTTTATTCAGGTATTGCTGTGCTTGTTTTTACCCAAACTGCATTCTAATTGAAGGTCACTGGTTTTCAAAAGCTTTATTTCAATATATAACCTTTTTGACATCTATAATACCTTATAGATATTACATTGTTATATATAATATCTTACAGACATTATATATCTTTATAGAGCTATTTAACTTGTAATGATCAGCCATTGATGTGATACAAATTAATAGCATTTATCATGTGGGTAATCACATCAATATAACTGCATAAAGTGACATTATCTTATTGCAATAATACTGTAAAATGATACATCTCATTATCAAAATTACTGTGAGGTTTATGCTGTGTTTGACATTTGACACTGTCCAGTATTCACCAGATCATGTATGTTGGAAGATATCAGTGAGTTCTGTCAATGGTGGTCTGGATTTCTTCCTGGGTTTTTTTTTTTGGTTTTTGTTTGTTTGTTTGTTTGTTTTTTTTTGTTTTTGTTTTGTTTTGTTTTGTTTTTTTTGTGGGGTTTTTTTTTTTTGTTTTTTTCTGCTTTCCTTTTTGATCTTCCACCTTTTCTGTTTCCTGTTTTCTGTAATTATTTGTTTCTTCCCACATTGCTGAGGGAGGACACTTCACCTTGGGAGCAGATTTCTCCCTGTCCTTAAGAGGAGACTCAAAGGGAGAGGGAAGATTTCTGAAAGATTTCATGTGGGGTAAGTACACAGGATACTTTCTGGCCTCTATCTGCTGTGTATCTCAAAGACTTCTTCATCTAGTTTATAGTGCCTGAGTATTTAATAACCCTCCAGTTTTATTTTCTATAAGCTGTTCAGTGTCCCCCAGTGCTCCTGTAAGTTTTTGGTACTCACCATACTTTTTAGTAAGTAGTTCCTTAAATCTCCTTCCTCTCTGCTCCATGAAGAAAACTTCCATTTGTTTCCAGCATAGCTCCTAATAACTTAATTTGATCCCCACAGGTTTTGTTTTGGAAGAAGCAATGAATACTTGGTCTCTTTCCAACTTCTCTACACCACTCATGATTTTGCACATCTTTTGAGTCAATCCCTTTTTCAGACTAGAGGAAAAATATGTATTGGACAAGTTTAAGAAAAAAGCAATTTTTAAGACTTGGAGAAGACACTGCTGCTTATGAAACTCACCATCCATTCTGCAGAATGAAGGGCAGTATTCTGCTTTCCTCCAAGGTTAATAGATGGCTGAGATGTCTGATTTTGTTTGTTATGCCTTTATCATCACTAGCGAGGGATTTACTTGCAAGGTAAGTCAGATGGGTTTTGCAGGCTGTTCTGCAGGCAAACAGAACCACCCAAATAAATTACAGCACTCATGATAGGTAACAGACATTTTTTCCCCTATATAAGAACTTTAACAACAGTGAAACAGCTGTAGTAATAAATGGTTTAAGTCATATTGAGAAAGCAAAATGTCTTTGTTGCTCAGCTTAGCTGGAGCTCATGTAACACAGGTAGCTTATTAGAATTAGCTTGTGGTTAATGTACACTTTGGGAATTAAAGATATTTCATTGATTTCTGAGTAGGTGGTAAAAAATATTTTGTCTAGGTGGTTCAGTCCTCTAAAAGCACTAGTTTAGAAAATTTCTTTGCCTCACAAATCCCTCTGATACCTCCTACAGCACTGGCAAATCACTATTGATCACAATATAGATCTAAAGTCTGCATATTTCACAGTTAAAATACACCAAACATTTAAGAGCTTAAGAAATCTTCCTGTTTTTCCTCAGTGACTATTCCTTCATTTGGATGTACTCACTTCCCCCCACTGAGTCACTGCCTTTGGATCATCAAACAGTCTATAATCTGTGTTTTACAGAAAGGTTTTCAAAAAATAATAATCTACTCCCAAATGCAAATGAAGCGAACAATGATGAATTGGGCTCACAGTCAATTAAAAGTTTAAGCAAATGCTCAAACATTTTACCATATGGAAGCACTTCAGAGCAAGAATTCAACATTAACCCTATATGGGACTTACCTGCTGAACTGGGAAGGCAGGTCATGTGAGCCCCCAGAAATCAAGTGTTACACTTGTAACTTGTATACATAGTATACAGTACACAGTACACATATTACTGGCTGATCCATTGTCCCCTTTTATGGCAATATTAAGGAAGATGAGACTGGGGAATGCAGTCCTCCAGCCTTGATCTGCAGGCAGAGATATTCCCACCTACACACAGGATTTACTTGCACCTTGTGGTCTTTTGATAACATGCATGAAAAACCTTCTATACCATATATGTGAAATGAGAGGCAGAAATGACCTTTTACTATGATTTCCATGGTGACAATCCTCACTTTCATGTCATTAAACTGTTCATTAATGTTATACAAGGGATATCTGGAGTGGACATGACGTAACAAGTAAAAGTAAAAGAAAGTGACACTTTGTTGAAGGTTGTGCTTTAAATTTTTGAGCCACATCTGCTTCAGAAAGGCTTTGCAGTGCCACTGTCTCACAGGGCAAACAGCATGTGTGCAAAGCAGGTACTTACAGCTTGGGCTCTTACCTTGCTGTGAGGTGATGCCTTCCATTCTCAATCTTTGAAATTCATTCAGTGTGTCCTGGATATGAGAAGAAAAGGAATGATGTACCATTTCTTTCAAAACTATTTTTATTTTGGAAGTATACACACATCTGTGTATTTCCAAATATCCTACATCATTCACATTAGCAATGACTAAAATAAAATGTCACTCAATTCTCTTCTTTTATCCTTAATATATAGGGCTTAAACAGTCTTGTTATGCTGCTGTGAGCTACTGAGCTGTATTTGCCACATTTGTTAAGACTGGCATCCCATAAATAAAAGATCTAAGAGTTCAGCTGATCTGCTTTTGAGAGGCATGAATATGTTCACATATTGTATGAGGTAAAGGAATCTGGGCTCCATAGGTGGAAGAAAACCAGGTTATAATTGGTAGCAGCAAACTGTGTGATCATTAAGAAAATGTACACTGTGTGTATTGACTTTCAATAAACAGGAGCAATGGCCCATTCTCTGTTTAGCAGAAGACACTTCAGTAAGTATTTTATATATATATATTTTAACATTCTGCTTTGTTAGTACTAGGAATTTAATAATAACAGGTATCAGAACACCAGTGTTAGCAATGAAATCTCATATTTAATGGTATTTAATCTTTGTTGGATTTTGCAGAAAACAAAAACTAAAAGAAGAAATGTTTGTTTAGTTAACAATTACATATCCCATTTGTTACTATTAATAATTTTGCACCTGCGTCTCCCTTTTTTTATTTTATTTTCTCGTAAATTGTTCTCATTGAAGGTGCCTGCTCTTCTCCCAGACTGATGCATTTGCTTACATGTGCACCCTGATGATTTCACCCAAGTCAACATTGTTTCCAGAATTAACAAACCTGGAACCAAAGCACATGTCTCAATAGGTAAGCAAATCTGATAGACCATTTTTCAGTGTAATATCTGACAGAATAACTGTGATCTACCCCATTGATATTGACTTAAACTAGTCCTTACAAGCATGACAGGCATAGTGGGAAAGCTGCTTTCCTTAGGGATGATTGTTCTGTCCAATACTAACATTGCTCACAAGTTGGTGACATCATTCATTATGTATTTTGAGGAGTCTTACATTCCTGATTAAAGTACATAAAAGTTCACTGAAATTCTCAAAAAAAATATTGTTTCATTCAGCCTAAGTGCCATGGGCATCACAATGACTTAAAGATTTTTTTTTCTGAGTGTTTGCCTGATTGTATTTCACATTAGCCCGACCTAATTTACGTACATCTCAAAGGCCACGCCAGGTTTCATTCCCTGTAAGTCAGTATAGCCTCTTGAAGAGCCTGGGGATATATGCAGATCCAGTGGAAGGAGCTACAGCCCTGTTTTATTATTGCTGGAATTTGACCTATAAGAAAAAAACCTTGCTTCCATTTTTATCCTGCTGAAGCTGTTTCTTAAGCCAAGAAACATAAATTCTGATTTTCCCTGTATTTCTTCTAAAACAAACAAACATACAAACTCCAACAAAACACATACATGATTTCCACTCCCTTCCACCCAGCAAAATACTGTCCATGACTACTGATCTAAATCTTGTTCATGCCCCTCACTGTTACTTCCTGTTTGGAGCTCTAATCATCTTTTTTTATAAAGGAATCTTGAAAGTATTCGAAGAAATAAAAGTTCAGCATCCTCATTGTAATTTCTTCAGAATTTGGATTCTGGTATTCAGGTAGTTCCCATTTTAGTTTTCTCTGTCAGGGTGTAAGTGACTTTTTCAGCTGGAACTTGCCATCCCTTCTGAAATGGCATTTGTGACCGCAGCGTTCAACTGTCATTAAAAGCACTTTGGTCTGCAGCAGCCGCCCTTTGGGACCTTTTCAGGCTTCTCTAATCCTGCTCAGATGCAGGAACATACCAGGAGAATCCAACAAGGCTTTGACATCAGACCAGTTTTGACAGTTTGATACAGTTTACTTACATTAGGAATTTAAAAAAAGGTCAAATGCAAATGTTTTAAACCTGTAGCTCTCCCTGCTGAATCACTGCAGTGCTTCATTTGGATAGCAGGACGTGAACCTGCCTGGAGAGGGTGATGGCCAATTAAGAATGGAAAGAAAGGCAGAGGTAGGTCTTGTATGAGGCTGAATAATACTCATGCAAAAGTCTGCTGGCAGAGTTATATCAGTAAATGAACATTTTGGCAAGAATTGGTTCATTAGGCAAAGTCAGCTGTGCTAACAAAGGCAGTTTGATACCAGCCTCATTGTGTCTGTGCTGGAAGGACAGTAGAGAATTAATTAAAAAAAAAAAAAATCACTAGTGTTTCTCAGAACCATTTTTGCAGTGAATTTAAATTGATTTTTTGCTAAATTACTACTACTAGGATTTCTATTTTCTGATTTTTCATTTCCTCCTTCTATTCAAGATTTGCATTCTGCTGACCTCCTTAATCCATGTTTTAAATGATTTCCATCAAACTATCTCACCTTGGTATTATAATATTAATATGCTTTGTTGTTTTGGGTTTTTTTTCCAACTTGACAGTATTGTTAAAAAATGCACATCATTTATATTCAGGTAGGACTTTATTTCCATGAAGAAGTTCAAGCACAGCAGCTTTTCTATCTTCCCTGGAATGTTTTTCACATTTGAAACAGGTAACCATTCCAGATCAGCTTTTCCATAGCTTGTGTAAGTCAATTAAAATCAAATTTGCTCTAGGCAATAAACCAGCCTAAAGCTGAACTACTGACTGTGACCCTTTGGAAAGATGTAAAGAATTTATCAGCAAAAGTGTTGCCTCCCTTTGGCAATGTCACAATTAATTATCCTCATGCCACTGTAGATCCGACATGGATATTGCCATCAAAAGGCCAGGGTGAGCTAAGATGCATCGTGTTCTTCCATATTTCATCCAGAAACTATGTTAAAGTTAAGCACTTAAGTTCTATTGTTATTATAAAAAGGGCAAAAGTGTGCAAACCTCGTGCAGAGCTCTGCTAAGGCACATGTGGTCATGTATTTTTCTTCTGCTGTTAATCTGATGTTTTAACTTCTCATGACCTCTGTGTGTGTACCCTCTGACACTGTCTTGAGCTCTGTGTTTAGCCAGAAAAACAGAAGTAGAACCCACAGGTAAGGTACAGCTGATCTGGTGATTGTTTGAGGTGAACTTTGCCTGCCACATCTGGGTACGTGTGGCTTAGTGTGGGGGACCCTGAGAGAGAGTTGTGCTGTCAGCTCCACTTGAACTAACTTCATTACTCCTGGATTCTTCCCCCAGGCAATTTCTACCCCATTTTGTACAACTAGAGCAACATGAAGAGACTGAACTTTTGCAGACTTGAGTCTATGACATGAACTACTAATTTATGTCTGGGTTTTTTTTCTGGTCTAAGTAGCTGAATTTCCTCATACAAGGAACTCTCTAAATTGTCCAATTAGCTTGTCAGAAGGAGCATTTTATTATTAAGGACTGAGAAGGTGTATTCTAGGTGGGTTTTTTTTTGTTTTATATCTGTTATGATTAAATAATGTTTTTTAGTAACAATCTCACATTACCTAATTCTTAGAGTGATGTTAAATGTGGGAGACTATTAGCAAATAAGATGAGTGTCAAAACTAGAAATCATCATAAAACTGTTTTGCTGCCTTTACAGAGGCAGTCTATCATGACAACATTATTAAAAACCAGAATACGTATTTTCTACACTGAAAGCTGTTACTATTTCACAAACCACACAAGTCCTTCATAATGAAGACAGCATTTTCCTTACTATGCTATTTACCAATGCAGAAAAGTTAACATGGCTTTCAAATTGCAACTGAAGCGAGGCCCAAAGAACTAAGTCAATTATTTCATAAACACTCACTGGTTTCAGATGGATTGTAAACTGATAAACCTTTTTATTGCTCCACATGCAAAGCATCAGCACAGGAAAAAAGTTCAGCTAAAATACGCTCAAGTCTCCAGCAGAAAAAGATTAGCAATAAAAAAGCATGTGGAGAGCAGCCGATGATATTACTGCTCATAGATAAGGACTTGCTTTGATACAGCTTATTTCCAATAAAAACATTGGAATGCAACTGGATTTGGGCATAAAGTGAGATAACATTTCAAAAATTTACTGCTAAAGTAATTGCATCTGGAAGCAAATATTTGATAAACACTTCTTACACACATCACAGCTGTAGCTTAGCCCTTGAAATGGAACTCATTTAATAAGTGCCATCTTCACAAATCACAATGCTGAGGTATTGATTTGGATACTAAAAATGAGCAGATCCAGAATTAATGACCACTTTGCAAAATGTACTTGTACTCAAATATTGTGGGGCAACTCTGGCTCTATGTGGTGGATTTCCATTTCCACCTCGCTCCTAGTTTAGGAACCTGGAGTGATTCATCAATCTTGAAAGTACTTTGCAGTTTCCTGCCTTATCAGCAGCAAGGTACAACACAGTATATCCTGTTATATATAACAACAGCCTCTTGCTATTTAATTTTTCCATTAATAATGATACATTTTACCACAGTAATGATATTATATTTTAAGTTTATTGAAAATCGCAATTTTTAGCCATCACTCGAGAGAACACTTACTGTAAGAAACAGCTTTTAGGACTCAGGACTCAAAAATTAGCTCTCAGTTGCTCTACCCATTTTAGGTCCTCTGTGGTCAAGTGTATTCCATTGCCTGGTTCCGTAGTGTTGACCAGCTGCCAGAGAGATTATGAGAGACATTTGTGGCTCAGAAAATTGCTAGTAAGTCTATCTGGAGCAGGATGTTTGGTTGGGGGAGGGAGAACAATTTCTGTGAGGTGGTGGCTGTTTGTTAAATTAATTTCCAGGTCCTGGGGACAAATGCCAGGCAGTGTATCCCAGCGATGGTCCTGCTTCCCCCCAGCACAGGACACAACTTCACTGCTGTGTGAGGTGCAGACCTGACATCTCCTGCAGCTTCTGGTGACAAGTCACTTTGGGACACGTGGCCTTGACATCTGTGGTGGCCAGGGTCGGGCAGCCAAATTGCAAAGGCAGGCAGCTGGAGTGCAGAGGCTTCTTTCTTTAGCTCCTTGCCTGTGGAAGCTGCTCTCCAGAGAATTGTTTGAATTGTCTCTCACTACTCCAGTCATTTATAAAAGCCGTCAGAGACCATCATCTGATCTTATTCCTGTCTGCTGTGTCCCCAGGTGTCATCTCAGTGTCTAGTTGGAAGGGGGACCCTCTATGTCCCTACAGTGAGCCCCTGGGAGTAACTAGAACTGCTCATCACCACAGCACCCAATGGACAAACAAACCAGGTTCTCCTCTCCTGGTGAGCATCACAGCATCACTTTGGGCTGCTCCAGACACCCCCACAGCCTGCCAGAGCCTCCTGGAAGCTGCTTCCCAGGTAGGCACGCAGTGCTCTGGCTCTAAAAGTTCCCTTAACAGTGACTGTGTGGGAATGCTGCCTGTCCATGCTACCTTTAAATAACTGGGTAAATGCAGTTTGGGTGTTAGTAAAAAATATTGGTACTTCAGGCAATTTTTCAAATTTATTATGAGAAGTAATGGCTCCATTTATAATGGCAGTGCAACACAGTATGGGACTGTGTTGGAGGGACTAAATCTTCATCCTGATAAATTATACAATTATGCTTTGAAATGAATGTACTTGTTTTGAAACATTTCTATGTGGTTTTCAAAAAAAACGTGTTTTCTGCTTCTGAAAATAAACGTGGTTCATTTTCTTATAAAATTGTTTTGTTTCTATTGAAACAGAACGTATTTGGGAGACAAATTTTCTTAATTTGCTAACTAATGATGTAATTCCTTTTTTTTTTTTAGAGATAATTCTAACACCTTAATAACTCTGTAGGATACTTATTAAAATATAAGAGATTAAATTCTAATGAGCTACACTACAGACCTCTTCTTGAAAGAGCCTCCCAGGAAGGGATTGCTATAAGGAAAAAAATTAAATTAATTTTCCATCCTATAACAAAAGGCAGCATGGAATACACAGCACAGAGCTGTAACACCTACATGAATAGCCATAAATTAAGTGGTGTTTTAGCCAGCCAGTTTTCCCTTAGACTGTTATGCATGAGCAGGCAGAAAGTTTTCATTTTCCCTGGAATGGGTGATTTGGAGACTTTGCTATAGATCAGCCTTAACTGTACTACTTCTTGTACATGGATTTGGTTTCACTGTCTTAAAGGACATTTTGTATCCACAATAAATAATTCACTCTCAGTCAAAGTAAGAAGAGTTTTGCAGGGGGCTCAATATGAGCAGAATAGAGCTCCTAATACAATTATTGGCCACCTTGAAAGGGGGAATAAAACCAAACCTGGTTCCTACAGGTCAAGAAATACTTGTGGATTATGGATGACTAACAAAAAGATTTACACAAAGATTTACTCTTTCTGATTTGGGCACATTAAGAAAAGCTATTAACATACTAGCAATGGAAAATACTGTAATGAGGTAAAGCATTAAAGTTAATGGTGAGGAGTACTATTAAAAAATGAAAGAATTAAAACATCTTGTAAGAATTGTGATGTAAAACTCCTGCTTTCCTTGTACATCATATACTATGTCACTGCTACAGTGACACACCATTTACAAAGCAATTCATTCTAATTGATGGGGAGGATATTTTAATTACAAGCATAAAGGCTGAGGATTATTATATATAAACCCATAAAATTATTTTAAGTTTTATCTCCTACAGAACCCAAACTCCCAAATTTTGAACGAATTTTTGCTGAGTGACACAACATAATTAAACTGAAAACAATACACACAATGGTGTGATACCCGAGTGATCAAAGGTAAAGTAGTTCTTTCTATCCCACTACTGTTCTCCCCTCACACCAAAAAAATAATTTACAACAACTTAGTTGAGAGGAAAGTAGTGAGGTGGATACAGCACATATTGCATTAAGATGAAAGAAAAAATAAGGAAAATGTAGATATGCTTGTGCAGTGCTGGAAGCATCGCAAGAAAAGGAGCAGGAGCGTGTGTTGTATTTACAGGGGATAAAAATACAGAGTGCTACTAATGGAAAGAAGAGCAATAAACAACCTGAAGAGTTAGGTGAGGCAATTAAATACAAGAGAAGACAGAAGAGTAAAGTAAAGTCACATGGAAAATCACCTGGAAAATAACCATGCCATTTGCTTCAGCAAAGTTAAAAGACACCCTCCACCCCAGACCTTTGTTTTTTGGGTTGGACTTCAAACAATTATAAAGATACAGTTCCTTGCCTAAAAGCCATGGAATCTCAGCATAAGATCCAAGGCTACAGGCAGGGGCAGTGTAGTTCAAGCAAGGTACAGAGTGTGGGGATCCCCTTGTTCAGCTTTAGGAATTGTGGTACATTGGTGGATTGAACTGCAATTCCTTGTAGTGGTTCTTTAAAGCTTAATTCTAGATGAAAGTGTAAGAAGGGTGGTGATAAACTTCAGCAAACCCAGCAAAGACTGGGACAGGTTCCCTGGAGAGCCTGTGGATCAGCTGTCCCTGGAAGTGTCCCTGGGCCTTCCAGCCAAGGTGAGTCCGGGATTCCTTCACAGAGCGAAACCAAACAAAATAACTGAATAAAGGAGAGAGGTGGAAAAGCAGACTTGAAAGACTAATTCAGTTATTTCTTGTTATGTATAAACTAAACATATGTTTGTAGTGCTATAATTCCACTGATTTAGGTGATGCATGATACCTGTTTAAAAAAAAAAAAGTAAGATGTATAACATTTACATTCAAAGTAGCCTCACTTTTAATCAGTAACTGTTTTGTACCAGCTTTCACTGCATGTGATCTTAAAAATTTGACTTGTCTTTCCAATTCTTACACCATTTATCTACTCTCTCTACGCAGTCTTTCAACCATATCTCTTGGCTTTTTTTTTTTTCCTGGCCAGCTACAAAATGGTTGTGAAGACAAAACAGAATAATGACAGTGGATGTCCCCTCTGGTGATATCTAGATTTCCTCAGTGCAGAATGTCTGACCTTCTCTCATTCTTGACACTTGAAAGCTTTCTTTAGTAATGTTATTCCAGCCTAATTTTATACAGTCAGCATGTTAGCTGTCTCGTAAAAGTACTCCCATCTTTTATTGTTTTTAGCAACCAATTAGCTCCCAGCCAGACTATTCCCAGTTGCCTCAACTCTGTGCTGGGGATTTGGCACAGCATCTTGGAATAAATCTCTCGCCTTCTGCCCCTTGAAGTCTCAAAATACAAATCCAGGCATAAATGTAGATGTGTGCAGGGATGAGGGAAGATCCAAAACAAGAAAATGCATCAGTTTGCCTCTTCTTATGGTCACCCTCCTTGAACCTCTCCAATGCCAGGATTTTGTTTTCCCGGAAAGAAAAGAAGCAATCATTTAAGGAATTTTATTGTTAGGAAATATTTTTACTACTACTGCATTTTTATAACTACACTATGTTTTGCTCTGCTAGATGTGATCACATTTAATTATCTTCTGTCCTTGCAAAGCCACTTGATGATGTGACTCTGCTGCTGCTGAGAAGGTTGTACAGGCCCGCCAAGGTCAAATTCCCAGCAGTCACCGAGTATGTCACTGTTACTTTTATGTACTTCAAGTCTGAGCACATGGTTAAGTCTTGCTTTTTTTCTTTTTTTTTTTTTTTTTTATACTCTGTTCCTCTCTATTGAGGTCACTTTGACTGTTTCATTCTGTTTGTGCTTTTAGTCTCTCATTTTTGCTGAGGACATTGTAGGCTGAGCAGGAATTCCACATTTTCAAGTGGCATACTGAGAAGTAATTTCCTACTTAAAAGTTTTCCTCTCTATTATGTACTTTGTGGAATACATCTTAGTTCGTTCTCATACAGAATGACTGAGATTAAAAGGGATTGCTTCCCTTTCCAGCAGCCACTGGCAGAGGCCTGAAAAGGTTTGTGTGAGCCCCACATTCACACCTATAAATACCTGGCAAACTCCTGGGCACCTGGGACCATGGAGCCAGGGTGGCATTCCACTCCCTTCTCCATTGAGTCACCTCCAAAGTGGGACACTTCTCTTTTCTCCCTCTTTTCCTCTCTAAGCCAGGAATAGTTCCAGGAGCAGAAGAGAGTTTCAGTCTGGATCAACTGCTGGGTTTTTTTAGCTTCTATTTTTATCTCTTCCATATGATGCTGATCCCAGAGAAGAGCTTAAGTTGAACATTCCTATCTTTTTTTTTTTTCTGTGTCTTTTACCGCACATAAAAATTCAGGTCTGTGGGTTCTTCTTGAAACTCTGAAAAGCTTTTTCTCCTTTGCAAACATGGATTTTGACCACAGTAGCCCCAGCAGTAATTAAAACAAGCATCAGTCTCACACCAGGTACATAATCACATCCAATACTTCTGAACTGTAATTAAGTTTTGGGAAAATGCTTCTCTCATTTACATCACCAGACTGAACTGTGTTAGGATACCACTATGTTGGAACAGTGTTTTCCAAAATACTTGACTTAAAATAGCTCTGATTTCAAAGGATCTACAGATTTCTCTTCTAAAAGTTTGAGATTCTCTAACAAATCAAACTAAGACAACTCTATATCAAAATATTAGAAAATAAGTTAATTTTCATGAGTCAATAATGTATATATTTTAATTTAAATAATTGTCTCAAATTATTTTATGTGTTTGATATATTATTTATTTACTATAAAAAATTACTATATCTAGATACAAGTATAACCTTAGTGGTTAAACTGAAACACTGTGCATCTGATAACTCACGAAACAGTAGAATCATAGAATCATATTAACAAACATATCAGCAGTACAGAAACATTGATTCTTCCCTTTGCTCAAACAGGTTATCACATTATTTGATGGACCAAAAGGTATCTACCTGACAAAATGGATTAGAATCACAAAGCTGTAAGTAACAGGAGTATATTGCCTTTCATCCTCCTCTCTACTCACTCAGTTGGACAAACAGGGCTAGTAAGTGACTTGTTTCCTCTTTAGTGCGTTTGCCCAAGGCAACAAATGGAAGAAATTGCAGGTAACAGTTTATCAAATGCTTGTAGTCAGTCGACTCCCTCTCCCCCTGTCACTCAGCATCATTTTATGAGCAGAGCCTCGACCCAGGTGTGCCAGGAGCTAGGAAGTTCGGAAGGTGGGCTGCAGCTGTCACATGAAAGATGGATGATGTGCATTTTATGTTTTCAATGTGCATTAGAGTATCTAAGAGCGAGCGTGCTAATAAAAGGTGACATCTCACCAACGATACCGTGGAAGCCTTGGGAGAAGAACTGGGAGCAGTTTGAGCATGTGATAGGAATGGACAGGAGGAGAGACTTTGCGATTCCTCTACAGGGGCTGTAGCTTTGCTTTGGAATTTCCTGCAGCGGAAATGTGCATGGCATAGGGCTTATCAAAATCAACAGGGCTGCTCATAGCATTGCTACACAGGCAAGGTTTGAGAGAATGATGACAGTTTAAATACATTTTTATAAATAGAAATAATTTTTAAAACACACTTTAAATTATTATATTGCTTTTCTGTTGGTGTAATAAGTCAATTTTGTTTAACAGCTACAGAAATTATACATTTAAAAACATACCATCATATGCACGAGGAAAGAGTTTTCTCTTAACATGAAAAACTCTCCATAATTTTTTTTTTAGTGAGGTAGAAATTGAGAAAAATAATCTAAATATAGATTTGCATTTAAATTTACAAATGCAATTAAAGTTTGCATTTAAAATATCAATAAAATTTATATTTATAATATGAAAATTCACAATATTTAAACTTAATTTCATCTTTACCTTTTTCACTGTATTCAAGGAATAATTTATTCAATTATTCATAAACAGTGAAAATAACAAATAAAGGACTGTTTTCCACTGTAAACAATGAGAAGAGATGCTTGCTGTTTTTTTCATAAAAATGTTGTTCTTGCTAAATATCAAGGATTTTCTCACAAAATGGCTCCATTTTGCTGTTCATCATCCACAAACGCTGGCCCTGACCCTGCGCTGTGTTCTGGTTGTGAAAGTGGCACCAGTTTGCCACCTCCAAGTGGCCTTTCCTCTTTGGCATGGAATTTTTCCAGTGTTTTTAAGACAATCAAGACCTGGAACCACCATTCCCATCCTCTCCATTTCCCCAGCAACTGCCATTTTGATCCTTTCTTTAAGATCTGTGTCCCAGACTAACTCTCTCCTCCCTCTCTCCTGGTGTCCATGTATCCCACACCCCAGCTGATCCTGGTGGAGCTGCTGCTCACCCAGTGGCCACCACGTGCCTCCTCCAGGGCCTTGGATCTGCTCAGCTTTGCTCGGCTGTGGGCTGGAACTGCAGGGCCACTGCCTTTATTTTGGTCAGGATGGTTGATGGCCGTAGAAATGCTCCATGTAGGTGCCTTAATGCTGGTTTGGTTGGATGATCCAGCAGTTTGGATCAAGCCTCCAGCTCTCCTTTGGTACATTTATTCTCTTCTATAGCATAGTATTTGCTCTCATATTAATTTACATTTCCTATTATATCTCTAATGGGAACTCTTGAACCAGTCATTACTTTATCCATATGTTAAATGTTCATTTTACAGCTATTAGTATTCTGCCCAGGGTATGTATCTCTTAAATGCTAATTTTAGACATTTCCCAGTTTTCCTGTCTTCCTCTGTACAATGTCCCCAGCGTGTTCAGTAGTCCTTGGATGGGCTGCATAAACCCAGCTCATTAGACAAACACAAATTTCCTGTAGGTCCCATTTTCATGTTCATTGTTTCGACAGAACATTTTTAAGCCCTTCTGAGCATTGCTTTAGCCTGCCGCGTGTACAGCTTTCTCAGAAAATAATCTCCTAGTTTTTGCAGCCTGATTGCTCTTCATCTAGGTACTGAAATGCTGCTTTTTAGGCAAATCTTTCCACCACATGTGATGCTGCTGATCATTTTTTCTGGCTTCAGGCCTCCAGAATCAACAAGTGTGAGAAGTAAAGGACAGGTCATCCTCATATCAGTCAGTAGCATGATTTCTTACTGCTTCAGTGGGATCAATTGTATCCCCAGCATCTGTGGTAAAAAATATAAAATGCATCAATAATTTTCTTGCTGGAGTTGTAACATTTGAACATTTCTGGTTTTATGTTGAATAAAGTTTTATTCCTGCCTTTTATGTTGTCTTTCATTTTGATGCTGGTATAAACATCAGGCTTCATAGTTTTTTTCCCCTTTATGTATGTACATACTTTCTTTAGATGCTTTCCAAAATTATGGCTCTGGTAACTGCTTTTACAAATGAACCTGCAGAATGTGTGCAGATGGCCTCTACAGGAAGAGTTAAGTTCTCTCCCCTTCTAGTCCAATAAACATTGATTTATAAAATGTGGAACAGATCCCACAGGACACTAGAATATTCAGTAGCTTGGTAAATATGCAATGATCTAGGATACGCATTCAAATATTTGCTCCACATCATGGAAGCAAGCATGATTTAAACTAAAATATGTTTGTTTTTTTTTTTTTTTTTTTAACCTGTTGGCTTTTCTCCCATTTTTATTATCAAGATGAGAAGATAAGAAAATTGTGCTTGGGCTACCAAAGCAGATCATGTGGGCAAAGTGAAGAAATCAGGTAAAGATGGAAGATAACAACATCCCCTTGGGGATGATCTAATACTAGCGTTTAAATATGCTTTGTAAAGAGGACTCTTAGTCTTATTCGTTAAAAGATAAACTGAGTGGTTCCTTGCATCAATGAGTGGGATAAGACTAATGTTGCTGTGCCTCACCTTTCTTTGATACAGGTGAAGCACAACAGAGTATCACCAGGGAAAAGTTAGTTCTTGAGCAGGTGCTGCACATCAGACATTCTGTGAAATTCCATTCTCCATGTGAACAGAGGTGCACTCTCTGTGCTTGACTTCAGCTGAATATCTCTGTCCCATCATGGACTGTTCTGTCTCAGTGAAGGTGTGTTGGATCATGAGCCCCATGAGGCACTGAAGGCTCTGAGGTGTCCTTTGTCACCCCAGCCCCTCATCACTCCTCCTCCTCCAAGTTAAGTACCTGCTGTGCTCCAGGGCTGAATCCATTCACTGGCACAGGAAAGGGCCTTTCCCTCCACAGGGACGAAACTGAAGCCAAGAGGATCTCTGTAGCTGCAGGGAAGCTTTTGTATCTGTTTATTTAGTCCACGGAAGTTTGTGTGAAGGAATAAATGACTCGGTTGGGAGAAGGGTAAGCGGTGCAGGGGTGAGGTGCCTTCCCTGACCTTTGGTACGAGGTGGACCTTGGCCTTTGCCGCAGCAGGCAGTGGGTGGGAGGGGTAGAGATCCCAGAGACTCACAGAATCAATAAGGTTGGAAGACCTCTAAAATCACTGAGTCCAACCCATGACCGAACTCCACCTTGACAATTAGAACCTGGCACCAAGTGCCACGTCCAGCCTTTCTTTTAAACACCTCCAGGGACCGTGACTCCACCACCTCCCTGGGCAGCCCCTTCCAGTGTCTAATCACCCCTTCTGTGAAGAAATTCTTCCCGATGTCCAACCTCAACCTTGGCGGGCGGGCGGTAAACACAGTCTAAGACTGTGTCCTCTCGTCCTGCCTCTGGTTGCCTGGAACAAGAGACCGACCCCCCCACCTGGCTACGTCCTCCTGTCAGGGACTCGTAGAGAGCGATAAGGTCACCCCTGTGGGGGTTTAAACACCCCCAGCTCCCTCAGCCGCTCCTCATCGGACTTGTTCTCCAGCCCCTTCACCAGCTCCACTGCCCTTCTCAGGACACACAGCTGTGTCTCTGGACACACCCGCGGAGCTGCCCGCTCCCGGTAAGCTCAGCCCGGCGGCTCCAGCCCCTGAGTTTGAACCGGCCAGGGCTGCTGTTCCCTACGTTCCGGAGGCTCCGGGGCCGCAGCGGCGCGGGGGGACCCTCGGGACTGCGCTGGCGGGTCGGGCCATGCGGGGCAGGTCCCGCCGGGTCCCGGGTCCCTCCAGGTGCGGCCGCCGCCGCTCGGCCACAGCCCCGCGGTGCCGGGCACGGCCGGAGCCGCCGCAACCCGGAAGCAGAGGGGCGGAGGGGGCGGGTGGGGGATGGCGGCGGGACTGCCCGCCCGCTCCCGCCCCGCGGGGCCACCGAGCCCTGCGCGGAGCTGTCGCACCAAGCACTCGCCGTACTGTGTCCCCCCTCCCCACCACCAGCACAGCACCCCCTTTTCTCCCCCGTTCAAATCCTCCGGACCGGGGCGCCGCCGCGCTCAGGCTCCTCCTGGCCGGTGCGGGAGGAGGAGGCGGTGGCGGCTGATGAGCGGCGTGTGCCGGAGCCAACGGGCGGCGGGGAGCGGGGCGGGCGCTGTGGGGGTGTCGGGGTAGAGCGAGGCGTGACCCGGCTGACGGGCACCGTGCGGCGGGCGCGGAGCCGGACCCGGCGGGAGCGGCGGCACCACCAGCGGCAGCGGCGGCGCGGAGCGTCGGTATCGCTCGGCTCTGGCTCTGGCGCGGCGTCTCCTCCACCCCCTCGTGAGCCTGGGGAACCTGCAGCTCAAAGCCGCCGCCAGCCACACCACCATGTACACCGGCAACAAGCGGAAAAAGCTCTGGCGGGAGGAGAAAGGTATTATCGCCTTTCCCGGTGTCGGGCCCGCTTCTCCCGCCTTTAACCCCACGCTGAGGCGGGCAGGGAGGGGCGGTCCCGGCGCCCTCGGAGCCACCGCCTCGCCGCGGGGTGTCCGGCAGCGATTCCCGCGGCTGCGGGCACGGGGTGGGGAAGCTTGGGGTGGGGGGTCAGTGCTCTCTGCCCGTGTCCTGGGGTCTCCTGGCTGAAACACCCCCTAAATTGCGCACCCCGCCGGCCTCATGGCAGCCCGGGTGTGCGGGAATGGGGGGTGTCCCCCCCCAGCTCGGTGGGACCCGTGAGGAGCGGAGCCCTGGCGCTGAGGGGAGCGAGGGCGGGCGGGCGGTAAACAGCCCCTCTCCTGAGGGCTGCCCGCCCCCGAGTCACCTTGTGGGAGTGTTCCAGGCCGGAAAGTTGGGCACATGCCCTCAAAACGTGCTTTTCCTCCTTTCAACGAGTTCGTTTTCCGAGGGAAAATGTGGTTTATTTGAACTGCTGGTGTACTGTGTTTCAGTTCAGCTTGTAGCGTCAGTCAGCGGGGGTGAAGTGTTCGAGGTATGAGGCTGTCATAGCTTCCCCCCCTCCGATTCCAACTATTTACTCGTTTTATATTTTCTAAGGACCCCCACCCGTGTATTCTCAGTTGAAAAATCCCCAGTCAAACTCTAGAGCATGAAAACTGTGGGCCAAGCATTTGATGCAGACCTCACTGTTTTGGTACTTTATATCAATCCTGTGGAAAGCAACATAGAAATTAAGAAAAAAAAATCACCCAGTGAAAGTGTGATATTTATATCTGCTAGGAGGAAGGCTTCTTGGCTGGTGTGTTTACAAATAACGTAGAAATACACGAGGAGGGGATGAAAAAAAATGCCAGAGGTTTGTATTTTAGGTTCTCTCTTTTCTTCTGTCACCCCTGTGGCTCTGTGTGTTTCAAGCTAAGAAGGCAGAAGACCAGTTCAGTGGATAGGATTCATCCTTGTCTGTGGCAGAAATCACGTGTACATTTGTAAGGAAACATTGTTAAAACACAAATGAACTGATCTCTCTGCAGGTTAACTGCTCCCGTCAAATTCTTCTCAAATGAAATTACTTTTGTTCCATGCTTTTTTTCTTTCAAAACTCTCTCGCAGTCCATGTTTCTGTAGTATAAAATAAGGCAACAAATTTCCACCAAACAAAAGTTTCAGTTTTCCACGAAGATACAGGTAGATCTTCTCAGGCATTGTTTATGTGGGGTCAGCTATAACTGACTTTCCCTTAACGCTGTCTGGTCTAGCTTCAAAAAATGCTAGTTTTGTGTTGGAGGACAAATGGGGAGAGACAGATGCTGTTTGTGTGAGTTCATAGCGTGGCAAGTACACTCAGGCCCTTGGTAAGGAGAGTTGAGTGGAGAGTCTGGAGGGTAAGCTCGAAACCGGAGCTGCTGACATGCTTTCCTTGTCTCTGTCAGCTGTGAGGATGGTGGTCTTAATCAGGTGATGTTTAGGGATGCAAACCAGAGCTCCCCAGTGCTGGTGAGGTCTTTCCCTCCAGGAAGCATGTCTGAGTGCTGGCTGGCCAGAACTCGCTGTCTCTTTGCCTAGTGTGAACGAACAGCATTTACCAGTCTTCTGCTCCAGTAATTGCTTTCCAGCACCATGCTGATGGTGCTGGGCCTGGGTATTTGAGTGAGGAGGGCAGAAGAAACTTCTCTGTTCACTGCTGGCTTTGCTCTTCAGCTTCTAGCACTGTGGGACTTGCCAAGTACCTTCTTTACTACAGAGGAAAATTAGAGAAGCCCAACTTCCTTCCTTTCTATCCAGACTGTACTTTGGAAATCGAATCTTTGGTTAGGACTGCCTTCACCTTTCACAGGTACTCGTGAACCCCTGCAAAGCTGTCTGCTCACTGATTCTGCTCTTCCCATAAAGCTCTGAGTGCAGTTGCTCTCAGCCTTTTATATTCTGAAGCACCTCTTGAAAAGAAAAAAGCACCAATTGCTAAATATTGAGTTCAAACCCACTGACAATACACTTGCTTGTCTTAATTACTTTCTTGGTAATTGAGGGTTGGTCCACATCCTCCCAGGGGAGGTCTTGCTTGAGGACAGCTGGAACGGAGCAGGAGCAGGACTGGAGTTGATTTCAGAGCCTTAGACCAGGACTGGACTGCCTGCAAACTTCCTAAGTTTCTGCTGCAGGCAGAAAACTGCACTTGCAGCGAAGGCTGTCAGGAGCATCTTCCGGGAGGTTTGTGTGTAATTAAGTCTCAGTTTAAGTTCTTGCTGCTGACTCACAGGAGCAGAGTTTAATAAAACCTTTCTGTAGAGAGGAACTTGTGTTTTGAAGGCACAGCATTGGCTTTGTCTCCTCTTCAGCAAAAGGTACCCAGAACTGCTCTGCTTGTCAGTCCCTCAACCCTGACACCCACAGGCACGCGCTCGCTCGTGTCTGCCTTCCTGTAGCACTTCTAATGTTCACATCAAACACTTGGAGTTTTTCATGCTTGAAGCTCAGGTAATGGATTTAAGTGCATATCTGTTGTGCATAATAGTGACCCTGGTCACATAATTTCTACTTTGGCAGATGTAAATATCCAATTAAGGCATACCCAGCCTGCACAACGGGAGAGAAATGTTTTTGTCAACTGAATAAATTGGTAATGCTGTCAAAAATAGCAAAATGAACTTATTTTGTTTTGGGAGCCTGTGCTCCAAAGCTGCCTTTGGTTATTAGACTGTGCTGATTGCAGCCTCCATAATTAGGAAACTTTATTAAACAAACAAACAAACAAAAGCAAAACAAACAAAAAAACCACACACAAAAAAACCCCCACCAACCAAATAACTCAAACCACAGTAAAAGTGATTTTCTTTATTATTTTTTTACTGTTTCGCATGAGAAGCATTTTCTGTGTCCAACTCTTTCGCTGCCTCTGTTACTTGAGAAGAAAATGTTCTTTTCACGTCCATCTAGTCCTTTATGTCAAAGGCAAACGACATGAGTTTAGCGTTCCCCTACACTCCTAAAAACTCTTGAATCTTCAAAGAGGATTTATTGCTGATTAACGGGTCAAAAAAAAAAGTTAGTGTGGTTGTAGTAGTAATAGTGCCACTTGTAAAAACAGACCAGAAGCTTCAGTAGCATATGGGTGTTATGTGCTCTGCTGGTTTGTTGTGTGGTTTTTTTTTGGTTCCCCCCCCCTCCTTTTGGGAGAGGAAAAGCTCTGCATCTTGGGCTGATCTAATACTGAGCATTGATGTGGGGTGGGGAGCGAGAAGAGGATGTGCCTGCGAAAATCAGCTCAAATGCTGGGGTTGTTTGCAGTGTTGAATCACTGGGCTGTTTTTTTTTCCCTTACTGTACAACTTAGTCCATTTATAGAAAGGTCTGAAGAAGACTAAAGCTGCCAATACCCATCATAGCTGTACAGTCTTTGAGGCTTTACCTTTCACTAAATTTCTGAAAAAAAAGAGAGTGACTTTCTCAAGAGGAAACAAAAACAACCATCCGTTTGTGTTTTAGTCTGGTAACAAGTGTGTCCTGTTAACGTTCAAATGAAAGTCTCTTCAGAGACTAAACATACCTTTCTTACCACCTAGAAAGTGACAGAATGTTCACTCCAGTGGCATTTCAGTGCACCAAGGGCACTGCACTGGTCACTGCTTGGCTCCTGTGGAAGCTTGCACAACTTTTTTCATGTCTCTTCCCCTCCCAAACAGAGCGTCTGCTGAAGATGACCTTGGAAGAAAGACGCAAGGAGTACTCGGGGGAATATGTTGCACTGAAAACTATTCCAACGTGGATGGAAGACTTAAAAAGCAAGAATGAAAGTGAGGGTAAGTAAAATGGAGGAGTCTTGAAATACAGACCTCTCTGTTTGCTCAGTCTGAAGTTACTCTTAGGAAGGCCAAGACTTAAAACCCATGTTAAGAGCATTGACAATCTAAAATGGGGGCAGGGACAAAGAAAAAACCAACGAAATTTCTTAAAGGCTCACTGGTGTCCCCTAACTCTGCATGTATCACCAGGTGGAGTCAATAGTCCTTAAGGGTGTAAAACAGCTGGTCTCTGCAGGAATCTTACTTTCCAGATACTCCAGCAGTCAGCTGTGCCTATGGAGCTTTGTCTTTGCAACTTAGCATAATGATCTGGGGAATCTGGGCAAAACAGTGTTGCAGGTGACTGAGAAGCAGAGGGGAATGCACAAGTGGTGTTTTTTTCGAAAAATCCAGAATTGGGAGGAGCTTGGGTTTGAAGCTTGTCTTACTTTTGGTCTTGCCTGCTTTCTTAGGCTGAGGAACATCAGCCTGGCCTGGATTAACTCCCATTCTGTTAGTGTGTGCAATGTTAGCGTGGTTGTCATCACCAGGAGAGTTGTCTAAATACTCGCAGTGAGGACTGACCAGAAAGGAAAATCCTATTCACTTAGAGAATTCTGTCCTCTCTAAGTAATTCTGAAACAGTGCCTGGTTCTTTGTCTACTTCCCTTTCATCCACACAAGGGCATGGAAGAACAGGGATGACTTCTGAGCCGGTTTCCTCCTCCTCTTTTCTTTCTGTGCATTGTTGTCCTATTTGGCTGAAGCCTGTGTTTTTGGGGAGGAGCATTTAACTAGGAGACCTAAGAAGTGTTTCCTGCTTCTGCAGATACAGGACTGGTTTTCTGACCCTTTTGTTATAATTAAGAGCTAAGACTGGCCTGTGACCAGGTATATAGAGTTGTCTTGTGGCTGCAGGTGAACATGGTTTTTATGGTAAATAATCCAGGTGAGATGAGGCCTGGAGCTGTTTTTAATAAAATGGGAAGGCTGTAGCACTTATTTTAGCACAATCTGGAGGAGCTGACAGATCTGCAGATGTCCTTGTCATAAACAGCTAAAGCTCTTGTCTGCTCCTAAAAGCACCTGGAATGACTTTTGCAGTGAAAATATGTCAGAGGTTGCTGAGCTCTTGAGTGCTGCTGAGTAGCTGAGTTACATCAGTACTTATAGACCTTTTTCTCCCTCTTATATCTCAGAGCATCAGGAAACCTGTCCATCTAGAAATCAAAGGCTGCATAAAAATAAAAAATATTACCTGACTTCCTCTGAGTTCATTTCAGAGGCCTGTGGTATATGGGAATATGTGGCATGTTATGGGGTTTAACTGGGGGAGTCTTTATCCCTTCTAGCCCAAACTATGTTTTCATTGCAGCTACTCTCACATTCCCTATAAAGTGCTGAAATTCACAGGTCTGGTATTACTTGGGCTGCTGAAGGTGACAAGGTGTGGATTTACATTGTGATTGGTGTTACACTTCACAGAAGCAAAATGTCAGTGTCTAATACATGGGTATTGAATCGTGGCAGTGTTGAATTTATTTTCTTGTAGCCGGTCTTGCCTTCTCTCTGTT
Organism: Lophotriccus pileatus; assembly: GCA_035583135.1. Lineage (NCBI taxonomy): Eukaryota > Metazoa > Chordata > Aves > Passeriformes > Tyrannidae > Lophotriccus > Lophotriccus pileatus. The sequence goes on from JAWWES010000115.1 coordinate 6,268,217, forward strand.
AGTACCCAGTGCACTGCAAAAAAGTGCCGGAAGGCAAGAGTTGTGCTGAAACGCTTCTCTGCTACTCAAAGCTTTTGTTATACTGTACATTCAGGGGGAAATATCTGTAGTCACTTGTTGTCTGTGATGTATTTGTTGTAAATAAGCCATGTGGAATAGTGAACTGGAAGGCTGGGCTGCTGAAATGCTTCCATGTTCCAACTGATCAATACAATCAGAAGAAATGTGCATTAATGGGACTCTTATTACATGTGTTTCAAACTTCCCCTAAATGTTGACCCCACTAGAAGGTATTGAGAGTTTGCAAGAACTGTCTTTTTGAGGTGAAATCCAGAAAAACTAGAATTTCAGTCTTGCTGATGGGGCCTTATGCTCTGTGTACTGAGACATACAGAGGGCAACAGGTACAGCCTGAATGAGGTTCTGGAGAGAAGTGAGGCCCCAGGTAGGATGGAATTGGTGATGACTTGACAGTGCCATGCCCAACTTCTCATATTTTCTTTTATTGAAGTGTGTCTGCTTGCACTGACAAACTGAAGAGGAGGAAAAAAATAAAATCCTCTGTTTTACTTGTCAGGCCAAAACAGCAACTGATGGGGAATGTGGAAAAAATTCTTTACGATTTACTTCCAAACAGTGAAAAAATGACAGATTGATTAGTAAAGCATGGAGTGGCTGTTCAGGAAGAGTGATGAGGAGAAATCAAGAAAGCAACCAAGAACAAATCAAGTGAAGCAGGAGCAATCAATCAGCTGCTGGAGTAAGAAGCTGCAGGAGAAAGGCAGAGCATCTGGGCTGGCAGTGGTCCCTGTAGATACTCAGTACTCAGCTGGAGATTAAGGCTGTTCAGTACTGCACAGATTTGTGTACTGGCTGTTAGGAAAAATATGCTGGTAGGAACAGCATAAAACCTTCATGGTGTCCATCTTTAAACGTGAGTGACTTTCTGGAGGGTGTTGGGAGATCCCAGTTAGGCACACATCTTTGTCATGTGGAAGTTTAACAGAAGATTACTGTAAGGTCTGTGTGTGGAACTGCTCAAACTGAAATGACTTAAAAGGTTCATGTTGGGAAGGAACCAACCTCACTGCTCTTTATTGACAGGTTTGGAGAACACGCCTTAGTTTGTGGAAGAAGGGTTTTTCCTCACCCCTCCTCCTTCACCCTTTGATAGGAAGGATGCAGAACTAAATTCTGAAGAAAACTAGTGAAACTTGGACTAAGTTCGTGTTTTGGCAAGGCTGGAGGTCTCTGTAATTGAGTAACAGAGGGATGTGTAACTATGTAAAGCTTCCTGAGGAGCAGAGTTAGGGCGTTCTGAATGGCAGCTGACAAGGGCTTTGTCTCTTATAAAAGCAACGGTGTTTGAAAGCATTTGGGAGTTGAAAGCAGGAGTGTCTGTGTTAAAATGCTCTTCTGTGGCTAAAACTAAAACAACCCCCCGCACTGTTCTGCAGTCTCCTCATATGGACAGAAGTAGCCATAAGAAATTGTTGGTGTGTGTTTTGGGCTGGAATTTGGTCCATGTTTGTGTTAATTCTTCATTTTGGGAGGATGGTGGTGCAATGTGGAATGCAGATGCTAAGCCTGATGACCACTGCTCTGGGCTGAGGGAAGAGAGTGTGGGTATTTCCAGAAGGACTGTGCTGTCAGGATCCCTGGATTTTTGGTGTGCCAGGAGGCACAAGTGGATCTCACAGATCAACTGGTGTAGCATAGCAGTGGAAGGAAAAGGGACACTTAGTCAAAAGTGGCCCTTTTTAATGTCATAGGGGATGGTAGGAATGCAAAATTTTTGTTCTTTACGTAGCTCTGTAAACATAAGCTTTCCTTGTTTTAACTGCATTTATTAAAGAAATAAGCAGTTGCCCACTCTGGAAACAAAGAATGAGCTTGTAGAGGGCTGGATAGTGTGAATATACTGAAATTCGTCATTCTTCCCAATTCTTATCCTTCAGATACACCAAATGTAGGCACCTCAACTGTTTTCTTATGTACTTTGAAGCAGAGTCCCTTCCTGACAACATGTGAATAATGGACTTGTTTTCTGAAGCTTTGGAATTTATATCCTTTTGTTTCAATGATATTTATTACCCACCACTTTATGCTGGGCACTCATCTTGTACAACAACAGGAGCTAATGTTGCTGAGTGAATAAAACACCACCACACAGCCCCACAATAGTGAGTGTTTTTTGAAGTTAAATACATATATTACCTTTTTGTTGGGTACACAGTAATTGCCAAAGATTCTCTGCAGAGATGACTTCAGAAAACTTTTTCTTGAAAGCTTCTTGAGAAAATCAGGGCCTTGGGAATTTTGTTGTCGCTGGGTTTTGTGTGCCATGGTAGAACAACAATTTGTTGCATTAATTGGCCAATTCAGAAAATGGAATGAGGTTTATCTAGTTGAACTGCAGGCAGCTGAGAGTCCTGCTGACTCTCACAGCCTCTGGAACTCGTTGGTGTGGCAGTGTTGCCAAGAAAACCGCAAGTTCAGGTGCTGGTTTAAAGATCTTTGCTAATGGTAAGACCTAATTTTGATTGGGTGAAATTAAAACGGAAGGACACTGTAACTGGGTTTTTAATTTTTGTTTAAGATGTGATGACATAAAAGGTCTGTAGTCCCCCTTTTTTTAAGGAAGACTTGAAATAAGTTTAGATGTTTTGGCAGCTTCTGTATCTTTTTAATCTGCTATTTTTTAAGAAAATTATATGGTTCAAAGTGTATTCAAATTAATCTACTTTAACACTGAGGGTTTTATGTATAAAAATTAGGTCTGGATTTAATAAAAGCATTGTGAATGTGTAGCTTTCTAAATATTCCCAGTAGGTTGTCACGAGATTACAGAGACAAAGCATCAGGGTGAGCCACTAAAAATGCTTCATGGTGGAAGGAAAATGTGTGGTAATATTGGGATGTGACCAGAATTTCTTGAGATGGGTAATTAAGCACAGGTAATATAATATCTGCTTGTGGCACTGTTTGGTGTGGATATCTGTCCTGCAGGAAATAGGAATCCAGGTGAATATTATCAAACTGACGTTGCACAGTGACACCTCTACTGAGGTGCAGTGAAATTCAGCCAGATGTCTGCAAGTGAGAAATAACATCTCTCTAAACCACTCATTATTTTCAGTGACTTACACAAAAAAAGAAATTGTGCTCAACTAGAACAAAATGATTGATTGTCGGGCAAGTTATGACAATGAGTTGTCTGTAATAGCTGTGTGAAACCAGTGTGTTTCAAGACCATCCCCCCACCAAGAACCAGAGTCCGTCAGCTTGCATTGTGGGTTTTGGTTTTCTTTTTCTTACAGTGACTTTAGCAACTGTCTTTATAACACATTTTTAGCTGAGTGACCAGGAAGAAAGTAAATCGAGACAGCTCAGCGTGATGCTTTCTATCTGTCAAAGAAAATGGTGCTTTTGCTACTGGAACTCTTGGTCTGGTGAGGTTCATGGTGCAGCAGTTTTGTCTGCTGAGCTCACACCGAAAACAGCAATAACTTGTGTGCCACCGTTCAGGATCTCTGTTGTTACCCGAGGCCTTGAATGTGAATTCCAGCTTTGCCTAAACTCCTGCTGTATTTGGGTTTGCCCTTACATGTACTGTCATACCACTGTTACTCTTGCTAGACGTCTTATCACAAGGTCTCTCGAGGACTGATGTGTTAAAGGTTAGAAAGCTGAGATCATGTCACTGAGATGCATGGGGAGATCTCTGCTTATTAATTGCTGTGTGTAATAGCTGGGGGAGCACCACCCAAAGACCAACAACTGTGGTTTCTGTGATTTGTGTGAAGATCATGGCAAGGAAGTATTTGGAATACTTGGGAAACAAGGTGCTTTTTGTGGAAGTGCCTGTAGATCTATTTGCTCATTTCTGCTGTCTGTCCATATATGTTAAGGAAGGAGCAAAGGAATTGGAGGCGTAACAACAGCAAACCATTGTTGGCAGCTTTTCAGTAGGTCCTGGAGGTGTCCAGGAGTCTGTGTGCAGGATGTGGGGTGACTTTAAGGCTGAGATGGTTGTTGTTTGGCTGCAACAGATATCAAAGGGAGTAACCAGAGCCCTGTGTGTGCTCTGCTTCACCCAGGCTCTTGGCTGCCCTTTGGGGATGTGTCCTGAACAGATGCAGAGCTGCAGAGTGGTATAGATCTGATCGTGTGATCTGCTGACCCCACACACCTTTCTGTCTTCTTCAGATGCAAGTTTACATATTGCCTGAGAGCAATAATGTCTTGGGGTGTGTTGGTTTGGTTTTACAGGCAAAAATATTCCTCCCTAATTAGTGATAACCCGGATATAAGTGGATAAATGAGTGTGTTCAGTACAGGGGGTAAACAGAAGGAATGAATATATAATCAACTGACTTTGTAATTCCCTGGTGAGCTGCAGGCATAGAACCTTTGTAGGATGGATTAGCTGTCAAAGAGGTGATGCTTGTGCTACAGTTTTCTTTAAAGTGTTTTGGGGAAGAAATAAAAAAAATCTTGCTTTCAGCAAATGTGAGATGATTATTAAGAAGTAGAAGTTCAGATCTGTTTACATAGATTAAAAACACAAAATCTAGTGTGGCTAATCCTCTTTCTAAGAAAGTAATAGCGCTTGTCTTTGTAATTAAGGCAGTGATTTCTCTTTAAGCTGATGCTTAGTGACTTTTTTTAATAAGTTAACTTCCACAGAGCAATAAGCTTATACAGGTCCTGGATAGAGTTCTCATTTTGTGGCCCTTCTGAAGGCAGCTGAGAAAACCCTCTTACCTGCAGTGGCAGACAGCTCCTTGAGGGGCAAGAGTTAACTGGAGGAAATGATGCTGCTCTCAACAATAATTTGGTGTCCTTATTGATGCTCTGCAAGCTCTTGGTGGGTTTCAGAGAGCAATAGTAGGTTGAAGTGCAAGGGGAAGTCAGGCATGTCTTTGCCAGAAAGAGTATTTCTAAAGTTTCATTGCTGGTGACACAAGTCTTGACCAGATTAATAATTTCCAAACTTATGTCTCGTGCAACATGAGATACAATCCTTTTTTTTCTGTAGCTGCTGAACATCACTGTGCACTGAAGTTTTGTGCAGAGGTCCCTGAGGAAGTATTGAGCAGAGTTAGAAAGTGGAGATGATGCAGGGTGCTGTGAGCTGGCAGGCTCTGCTCGCTCAGGGTGTGAGGGAGGGTTGCTTTAGCAGCACTGATGCTGCAAGTCAGGATGTGCTGTTCTTCAGGACTGGCTGAGAAAAACTGTAGGTTCCAGCCTGGAATATTTTGGTGGCTGACTCGTCTCGTGTTCAAGACTACTAAGATGAAGCAGAATAATAGTAACTTTTTGAGTGAGGTAGTGCACTACAAGCAGGGTAAAAGTAACAGATTATGGACTTTGGCTCATGTCTTCTCTTTGATGATCGTTTTTTCCGCTCCCTTTTTTATGTATAAAGGATGAGCCTCTTCAGAGCGTGGGGGATTGCAAGATCAAACCCCCAAATTAATGCTCTGCAGAGACAGTTTCAGGAAGGCATCCAGCTTTGCTCAGTGTGGTGGCTTGGCTAATGCCCACATCTATAATTTATGATGGATTGTGACATATGTCCTCGCAGTCGTGTGCAGACAGATGTGAGCCAGTGTGCCAGCCTGCTTAAAAGCCGTGTGCCTGTGATTAGGTTGAGTCCAAAATCAAGCTGTTAAATTGTACCCTTGTGTCCTGGGTTTGCAAAAGTCTGCACCACCCCCCCCCCTTTGGGGGTTGTAAGTAGTTTGTCCAGGTGAATTTCCGAGGCCAAACCAATCAGAAGTTTTGGTAACGCCTTTTGCCAATTACATCTTTAAGAAAACGGAAAAGAAGGTTTTTTGTGCAGAAGAAGTTGAGGAGCCATGTGAGGGAGAGGCAGCTGGCCCCAAGTGGGGGCCAGGCCTTCTTCCTCCCCCCAGCCCTGGGCCCTGGGCTAGTGGGGGCAGAGGCAACACTGAAACTCCCCTGACCGAGGCATGTAACAGAGTGAAGAAAAAAAACCTTAGAATTCGAACAAGACAAACTGCAGCTGGAGAGATAGTGGAGCCTTCAAGGTTAGAGCTGGCAGTAACTGGAGAGAGAAGCCTCAAAAGGGGAGAGAGACGGCTTCTTCTCCCCCCTCCCTCTCTCTCCCTTCAGCAGGGAAAAAGACTGAAATTTAAAATCCCTGCCACCTGTGGAAGATTGTTAGGGAGCCGAGATAACCCCATCTGCACCATGAGGAGCTGAGCTCACACCGGAGCAGAGCTGGAACAGATAAGTTCATGCAGAAGATGTGACTCTGTGGGAGTTTTTGCTGGACTGTAGCCCACGCAGAGGAGTCTTACACCAGCGCGAGGAGGCCCGGGTAAGATCCGTGCCAGTGCAGCTGAGGAGACCTACGCTGGAGCAAAGTGAGCTTGGGTAGAATTTGTGGGATCCCAGTGAGGGATCGATGCTGATGCAGCTGCATTTGTGACCCTAAGGAACAGCAGACAATGGAAGAACTGTTGTCCGAGGGGTACACCCACGTTGGAGAGGTCTATCAAGGACTATTCCCGTGGAAAGGGACCCCACAGAAAACAGGGGTGGACTCAAAAGCCATTATCCCCTCTGACCCTGTGGTGCAGACCATGGAAAAAACAAGTGTCCCCTTGGGTAGTCCATGGAGACCTTACAGGACTGTGGGTAACCCCAGCCTTCGGCCTTAGCTGAGGAGGGAGGTAGGCCCAGCCCTGAGATTGACACAGAGGAGAGAAAGAGACCGAGAGAAGCATGTTCCAGCTGCAACGGGTCAGAGGAGTTGCCTCAGAAATAACAGAGAAGAAACTTACAAGTGCTGCAGAATGACTTAGAAGAATCTGCTTGCTTCTCTTCCTGGACTGATACAAAGTGGGGAGGGGTACTTTTGTAAATACATAGTGCTTAATTAGAATTGTTGTAGATATAGTTGTTTAGTTTTGATTGTATTAGTAATAAATCCTAATATTGTTTCCCCCCCAGTTGGATTTGGTTTTGTCTGCATAAACCTTCTCTCAGCTTAGAACAACTTACAGCAATTATGTTGGGGGGTGTGGTAAAAATTGTCCCTAGACAAACCTACAACACCTTGTCATGGCTTACTAAGTAGACCTGTTGCCTGACTATGAGACTTTTGGGTATTTTGAAGTGTAGGTGGAAAAAGCTGATGTCCTCCTGCAGGAGATGGGAGCGTTCTTTTGATAAGACAGTAAGAGACTGGTGTGGCTTGGTTGAATTTTCTGTAGCTTAGATGTGATTATGAAGGTGCTGAGCTATTGCCTCACCTAGGATTTGCTGCCTGGGACTAATGATAATTAGTGATCACACAGGGTGGGCTACTCAGCTGCTGCTCTCTGGGTATGGGAGTCTTGCATCAAGTTGGAAAACTAACCTCACACTCAAACTTGGTAAGGATTCTGCTTTAGCTCCCTCAGTGAGGTTGGGGGATCACTGATGCTGTTTGAGCTCGCTGAGCTCTGTTTGGATCACATTAACCAACTTTCACGGGCAGTAGCATTTGCTTCACGCACAGTTAAACGCTTGATTGCACGTGTTAAAAACCCAATCACTGGAAACCAGATAAGCCTGGTCTTCCTTTTTCAATTCGTTAGAGTTGAACTGCTCAGCACCTAGAAACGTCTCTAACAAACCAACTGATGTCTGACTAGGTTGTGGGGAAGAATCACAGAATCATTAAGGTTGAAAAAGACCTTTAAGGTCACTGAGTCCAACCACTAAATGGTAGTACTTACTCTGTGAAGTGTTACAACCCAGTTGAGACAGAATTCCTCAGCCCTGTGGGAAGGCGCTGTGTACAGATGCATTTGTTATGATGCCCAGAAAATTCTCTTCTGTGCTGTAGAGAAGGCTTAACAATCCAGTTGAAAGGTAAACGTGGATTTTGCACAGCCTAAAAACCCATTAAAGTGATTCTTTTAAGTGTGGCTCCATTTCACTAAAAATCATTTCCCACATCAGTGTGGGGTGTGAAAGGGAAGCATAAAGTTTGTGCACAGAAAACATCCTGAGGCTTGCAGCTGTTGCATGTTGACTTGGCATGTCTGCAGAAGTATGTCACAAGGGTCTTTACCAAAGCTTCCAGATGTGTTTTTTGGGGAATGGGATGCTACAGAGTGTACATTTTGCAAAATGAAGCTGCTCAGCCTTGTGCTGATATAGCCAATACATTTATTTCTGAGAGTAGTTTTCTTCAAGCACCTTTACCCTGAGAGCATCTCTGGGAGTTGATGGTCAAGCACTGTGTCAGAAAAGGTTGTTCGGGAGTTTACCAAGAGCTTCCTGTCCAAAGGACTTGGTCCATCTCTTATTCAGGTGCTAAAAAGGGTAGAACTGTTTGCACCTCTGTCTTGCTTTGGAACATTTCCCTGCCTTATCCTGCCCTTTGCTTTTCCAGAGGCTCTTTTTTTGCAATGATGGGTCTTTTTGATAGTCTCTGGTATGGATAGTTAGGCTGTGAAGGTGTTCTAAGCTGTTTGTTTTCCATTTGCTGCACAGGTATAACTTGTAGTTGAAGTTCATCCTGCACTAGGTTTATTCCCATGAGCTCAGTGTAATCTTTTCTGTGTGAATAAGGTCCTCTGCTGCTCACCTACTGATGTATTGTGTGCTATGTAGACATGCAGGAGAAGATATAGCTAAATCTTTCTACTAACTGCTAGTGAGCTTGTAACTGCTTGTGAATTTGTATTAATTTCCATTTTTCAAGTTCTTAAATTAAGCAAGTATGACTCGCAACACTAGTGATAATAGTGGTAGAGTTCTCTTCAAATATTGCAAATATCCTCTGTCGCTTGCTGTTTAAATTGAAGCCCAACTGTTCCTTATGGCAGCAAATTACAGGTGGTATCTCAGGGAGCAGGGAAAGGGAAATGCAGGGTAAGAGTTACCACCAAGCCTAATGTCTTTGTGTAGAAACTTCCGTAAGAACTTACCTACCTGCCTCTGGTACTAAAGTTCCTACTCCCACCTAGTAAACAGTTGTCACTGTATCTCAAGCAGAGAGGCTCACAAATGACAGTACCATGAAATGTTTGCTGATAGTTTTGCAGTAGTTTTGCGTAGTTTTCTGGTAGTAGCATTTTATTTCCAGGCTCCGCTGCAAGTACTACAAAAGCCTGGAGTGCTCAGCTAGAGAAGTTGTTGCTTAGCAATGGTGTAGGGAATTAAAAAAAGCACAAAATGTAGAACATAAATTGTCTGACTGCTTAGTGAGCTAATGAATGAAAGCTAATGAATTTGTGGTTTCCCACTATAAACTTATTTTAATCCTGCTTGATGCTGTATTTGCTCGCCTGTTAAAACTGGGTTTTCATGTTTTGGTAAATGAAATAGGTGCTGCTGAAGACCAAACACCTGGTTGTCCATGAAAAGTCATTTTTTCCCAGTTTGTAAAGCTGCACTGCTGGTAGTGTGTTTTGGATGGAGGCTCATAGTTATCCCAAGAGATGGTGGGTAGATTTGAACACTCCAGGAATAGTGGTAGGAATGCTGTGATATTGCCAAGGCACAGCTCTCGCAGTGAAGGTGATCTGACTTGTCTGTGAAGTGACATCACCTGTAGTCTTCCAGCTTTATAGACAAGTAGCAACATACTCATGGAGCAATGAACAGGGGTCTAAAGCAATGTAATATCTTTGTCTCTCCATTTTTGGACTCCGCTGTTAATCGCAAACTCTCTGTAGTAGAAGGAGGTTATAAAGTAGGAACTGAGTCTTAGACAGTGTAGTTCTTGCCTCCATGTGACCTTGGCTGGCCATATACTGTATAACTCAGGCTGCTATTTGAGAAGAAGAATCCGCATATTGAAATTCTTGCTAACACTGGGAGCGAGGCACTGATAATCAGGCTTGGGCAAGAGCTTAGCAAATACAACATCCAACAGCATTTCTATCCCAGTATATCATTACAAAGCCCGGAAGCCCTTTGAAGGTTCACGTAAAGAACCAGGCAAACAAGACAGTGATTGAGTAAGTGTCTTCAAGTACACAAAGCACAGCTCCTTCTAGGTCACAGCTAAACCAGCAGCCTTTCCTATGGACCCTAAATCATGAAATCCCAAGCCAGCAGAAGCAACCATGGCAGCTGGATGCTGACTATCCAAGTAAACACACAAATACCCAAGGGCTTCAGCCTACTTTGTTGTGTCTCTGCTGTCAGCGTGCATGCTGCTGAAGTGAGAAGACTTTGATTTATGAGTTGACAATTGCATGTCCCTGCAGACCAGGTTGCATCACAAATTAGAACTGAGAATGTATTCCTGTTCTTGTTCTCCTCGTTTGTTGTTACTCCTTTCTCAAACGTGGGTCTTTGGTACTTTTGCAGTCCATACCAAGTCTTCCCTTCTTTGTTTTACAAAAAACTTTAGAAAAAAGGCAAACTCCTCCTTGCTTTCTGCTTCCTCTTCTCCCAGACTAAAAAGGTTTTCTTGCCTCTCAACTTTGTGTTTTGGGGATATAGAAAGCTGTGGGATAGACTGAGGGAACGGTTGGAACATAACTCTGTAAGGACTAGGCAAGACCTTGGTAACACAAGAAAATTGCATTTTTGCATGAGCAGTGTGTGGGTTGTTCAGACTGACTGGCTGCTTTGATCAATTCTCATGGTGCCCCACTCTTTCTCTCTGTAATGTGTAAGTGTCTTCAGTGGCTCCCATGCAAACATGAGGCTAAGAAGTCACTGCTCATACTTCCAGCCCTGTTTGAGGGCTGCTGGTGGCCACATCACTACACTGAACTTGGCCCAAGTGAGTGAGCTCTGGGCTTTTCGCAGGGTTTGTAGGAGGGGTGTGTTGTAGCCCCTTGTTCCTCAGGGGGATATTTCATATTTCCTGAAAAACCTTGAATGGGAGACACGATGACCTCCGGACCTGGAAGATGGTCAGATTTCGCCTGAAGAAAAGTCATTCCAGATGGGATCTGATCAGTGTTTATAAACATAGAGTGGAGGGTGTAAGGGGGATGGCTCCAGATTCTTCTCAGTACTGCACAGGGACAGGGCAGGAGGCACAATTTGGTAGAGGAAATTCTCTCTGAGCATTAGAAACAAAACCACACACTTAGTGTGAGGGTGGCTGAACACTGGAACAGGTTGCTTGGAGAGGTTGTGGGATCTCTGTTTTCGAAGATATTCAAAATTCATCTGCGACAGGGTCCTGGGTGACTTGCCCTGGGTGACTCTGCTTTGACTGGGGAGGTTGGACTTGACAATCCCCTGGAGGTGCCACCCAACCTCCTCCCTTCTGTGGTTCGTGGTGTCTGTTTGCCTTGGGGTTTGGTACTTGGCTGTAGTCCTGGGCTAATCCAATTATGCCACTTTGTAATTAGCTGAAACGCACCATATTGGCTGAGTGTGCAGCCAGAGAGAAGGTGTTGGTGTTTATCATCAAGTGCCTTTGACTTGCATACTGTGCTGCGTTTTTTGGCTGGGTAGGAAGTGATTTGTCTGCAACAGATGTTTGCTCCTTGTGCTCAGGTTCTGATCTCGTTTAAGTCCAAGAAGTGATAGAGCAAATCTGTACTACAAATCTGAAGTACTACAGTGCATCTGTGAATGCTTTCCCCCTGGTGATGGAACATATGGAAATAATGCTTATCTTGATTTAGATAAGCAATTGCCTTTCCTGTACAATCATCCAGTAGGAGTGGAAGCAGACATGGAATATAACAGGTCTTACAATCTGTCTTTTCTAAAACTCCTTAAGCCTGTGCAGAAACAAATGGCATAAAAAACTGTGTTAGATGGGAGGTTAGTAGTTGGTAATAGCTTGTCATTTTTAATCTGTACAGGACACCTGTGAAAACAAAGCTTTAAATTAAAAAAAAATAAAATTAAAAAAAAAAAAAGACACTGAAGGGGAAAAGGCACAGAGTGTGTAGCAGAGTTGTTGCTGCACATTCCCCTGTGGTCAAATGCACTCCTAAAGCTTGCTCAAATCCTTTGTTTTTGTTTTTTTTTTTTTCAAGTAACCCAAAAAAAATGGAGCAGGTTCCCAGTCCAGTATTTGCTGAGGATTCTCCCAGGAGTGGAAGGGCTGGCTCTTGTCTGGGGGTCACATTGTGACTCTTATCCCTTGCTCAGGTTCTTTTTCCAGCGTTCTCTCCAGATCCTGTCAGAAAAGCCTTCGTTGTATGGGGATACACATCTCTACTTGTAGCTGTTGTGGTAGGGATGATATAGTGAACAGACTTTTTTGAACTTTAACTTAATTTGCTTCCTTCAGCTGTGAATCCTAAAGCTGACTAGAGATGATGAAACTTTCCCATTTTCAGCTTTTTTTTCCTTGCAATTCATTCTGTTACTTGTTTTTATGAACTAGAGAGGGGGAAAATTAAGTCATCTGAGTCGTTTAACAAACTTTTATTATAAGTGTGAGCCTGTGAACCTTGCCACCAGCAGTCCTTTTCACTTGTTCTTTCTTGGATTTCTTCTCTTACTGGCTTTTGCTCATAGAACGTTTTATTTTGCCTTAGGTATTGCTTTATACTCGGGGGCTTTGGTACCTATTTTTACTATGTGCGTGCTCTGCTTTCATTAACAAGTAGTTTTAAAATGCAAATTTAAGGGGTTCTTGTAACAAACTCTTCCAGCTGTAGGTTTTTCTCCTCCCTCTGGTTGTAAGCTCTTTGGTGTTGCTGTGGGGATTCCTGTAATTGGATGCCTGAGACCTCAATTTCAAAAATTAAGATACTTTATACTAGACTTTAAAACCCTGGCTATTTGAGCAGTGGCTGAGTTTCAGGACTGATTTTCCCATGCTGTAGGTTTGTGCCGTCCTTGTCCATTGCACCAGCTGAGCATATTCATGTCCTGGCTGGGGGCTCCCTCTAGTGACTTGTTCTGACAGTTCTTTTTCCTCTTCGTTTGGAAGAACTTAACACATTTTCTTTTCGAGCACAGTTTCTGTTGACTAAATCGAATGTGTTTTTCTACCCATGTGTGAGTTGTAAAGGCCCTTTTCCTTTGTGGTGAGCTGGAAGGAGTTGTAAGTAAAGCTCAGGACAAGGACTGCTTATTTGCTGTATTTGGTGTGAAGAGCTCAGCGAACCAATCTCATCCTGCTTCAGGCTGTGGCTCTGTGGACTCAGATGTTGGGGCCAAAGGGTGATGTAGGAGGAAGAGCTAAATGAAACTGGGTTGCGTAGGCAAAGGCATAGAAGATGGTGGGTGGGTCTAGAGGGAAAAATTGTGGATGGGACATGAATAATCAGCTGTTTCTGGTGAAGGTGTTCAACTCTGATATATTCCTGACACTGGGGCAGAGGGGGAAGGAGGAGAAGCTGGAGCATTTATAGTGTTTCCGCTCTGTGTGTCTTCAAAAACAGCCGAAACCAAACATATGTTTTTAGAAAGGGTGTACCAAATCAACTCTGTCCTTTGTGCGTGTGAATGCAAAGATGATTTAGTGACCATTGACTTCACTTTCTCATAGGAGTTAGTCAATTTGTTAGCAAGCAAGACTAAGCTTAAAATAATAATAAAAGTTGTCTTACTTTGTAAATAATTTTAATAATAAAAAAAGGCCGGGTTAGAAATCGTACAGTATACTGCTCCATTTGCTCATCAGGTGTTACTTCCTCAATCAGAGAAAAGTGCCGCCTCTTCATCCAAGTCCTTCTTGTTCCCTCCCCTCTGGAG
>JAWWES010000115.1:6282414-6305553 GCA_035583135.1 Lophotriccus pileatus
GCCAAAGTGCAGCCATCAGCAGGGACAGGGCCGAGCAGCTGCAGCCGAGCACCACCAGGGGCCACAGGCCGGCACTGCCAGCGCCAGCACCAGCACCCGGCTGCTGCAGGGCCTGGGCAGGCACATCCACCCGGGCCGAGACTCTGATGGGACGCCTGCCAGCGCTGGGGTAGCCGGGGAGGGGTGATGCTGCCCAGAGCCCCTGGAGTAGGGAGAGCCCCAGGAGCAGGGAGAGCCCCATGCGGAGCATCGCGGTGCTGCTGTGATCCCCCACCGGCACCCTGAGCTGAGCTCAGAGAGCTGGGAAATGGAACACGAGGGTGGAATGCGAAGGTGGTGGCATCACTGTGAGCGCAGGCTGGGGCATGGGGGGGTGACACCAAATGTGCTGTGATGTCACAAGACCGTTTCCTGGCAGCCAGAGGGCTGGGAATGCCGAGGTGAATCCAGAGGGTCTGAACATGTGTGGCTGTCTCAGCTGCTCTCTCGCTATCGGGAGTGGGTCTGAGCCCCAGGAGCTCAGCGAGGAGGGGCTGTGCCAGGGCAGGGGTGTTGCTTACAGTGTTGACAAAGTTGAGCAGTTATTCTCAAATTCATGGGAATTTAGGCTAAGCCTAAAGAGTCAAATTTGTTTGGCCTGCTTGTACCTTCTCACTAAATATTGAGGACTCCTTGCTTCCAAAAAACCTTATTGTTCTGAAGATTTGGAACTGTTTCCCACTTTAAATTGTCACTTTAGCAAATGAGTTCTATTTCTGACCAGTAGATGAACTCGAGCCTCTGGAGACTTTTGTTGAAATGGATGTTAAGAAAGTAATAATAAAGATAAATATAATAGTCTTCCTTCCTCATTTTGGTGCTGATGATGTGCGTGTCTGCCAGTGCAAGAATTGGTGAAACTTTGGGCAATGTGTTTATAAAAGGGTTGTAGGTAACTGAACTGCTCTATAGACTGAATAGGATGCAAATGAAGTGATTTGGTGATGCAAAATTTAAAGAGTTTTCCAGAATAACAGACCTTACTTGTTAATTGTAACATTATTTATTAATAAGTCTGTTGAACGGTGATGTATGTTGTGTCTTCACCACCTGCCTCCTTCTAGCTGACCAATTTAAGGTGACAAAGTTCCAAGTTTTAAATTTGTATGGTGGGTTTTTTCAGGCTTTTCTTCTCCTGACTGTTTGTCTTCAGGACAAAATTCGTTCTGAATTTTGGGGCTGTTGGCAAATCATGTGCTTGTATCTTTATGTATTCATTTGGAGAAATTGTTGCTCTAGTAGGAGGGTTATCTTAACTAATTCCTCAGTTTGTTGTTGCAATTTACTCCCTTGTGATTGTCAAATAAAATTTGATGGATATCACTTCAGAAAATGTGTGTTTATACGGTTTTCTAATCAATATATGTATGGTATGTGGGCAAGGATTCAGTGCTTCCTACTATTTTGTATTCGGAACCAAGAGGCCAGCAGAGCGATTTTTAGGGCAGTGCTGGTGTCTCTGTGGGCTACCGGTGCCCTCTCGAGGTGAAACTGGAAGCTGCTGCGGTGTGACAGCAATATGTGACTGGACTACTGCCTGCTTGGGGCTTGTAAATAATGACCTCAGACCGACATTTGTAACCCGATTTTACTGCTTTCTTTGTTTGTAGGTGAAAGCACCAAAGAAGATGTGCAGGGGAAGAAAAGTCTGAGTGAGAAAGTTTCTCTCTACAGAGGTGACATCACACTGCTGGAGGTCGATGCCATTGTTAATGCTGGTAGGTGGCGAAATATTTTACATTGTCATGGCTTGAAAATCCTTTATAGCTCTATACTGAAGTGAGAACTTTGAAAAGTTGCTTGAACCCTCTGTGTCCTGTGGAAATCTGTTGGACAACACACCTTTTCCTCCAATTCCTCTCTACTGCATCTGTTCATCCTGTGCGCCTTTACTGTGACAGGGATTATTGTGAAACTTTAATAGCATGGTCACCATGAAAAATTTTATTATATCCATCTTTTGACTTTACTTGTAGCTGGGACTTCACTCTTCATCTTGTAAAAGGCTCAATTTTGATACCAAGCTGGTGCAGTACATCCCAGTCTGCTTTTGTAAATTAAGCTATTTGTGGGCTAGGTAAGGTGACATGAAATCTGATTTTGGTTTATGTGGTTTGTGTTTTTGCTTTTTTGTCAGGAGATTCTATTTCTGAAATTTTTGGTCCTGACCTCTGGAGTTGTAGCTGTTTTCATACCTCTTCTTACTCAGTGACTGTCTCCATGTGGGCAGCTGAGGTAAAGAACTTGGTGTAGCATCCTATGACAAAAGGAGGGAAATGCCTCTGCAATTACTTTGTTTGTGCATTAGGTTATAGTAATATGATTTGAGGGTTTTTTTGTTTGTTTTTTTTTGGAAAGCCTGTGGGAACTTTTCCCCTTGGAAACCTTCTGCAATCTTTGGCTGCACTCCTCACCCCAAAAAGAACGTGATTTGCGTGTCCTGAGGCTGGAAGTGTTTTTCCAACCTAGTATTTGCGTGGCACTGATGAATTTGCAAGAACTAATTTCTGGTGGGATTCATTTATTGGAAGGAAACCTGTTTTAATATCTTCTCTGTGATGGAATAAAGTGCAGAGATTCCCAAGGCTGGCAAAAATAGATGTGTTTGTAAAAAGCTGTGTGGAGGTAGTGGCTCGTGTCTGTAACGAGCACAGGAATGCTTGCTCACACAGTGTGGAGGTTTGTGAGCAGACTCTCTTGGATTGTTGGATGCTGTTTCTCTCTGTGTGACTCCCCACTTGAACAGTGGAGATCTGCTGGTGGGTTTTGTGAAGCACAGGTAGAATCCTTTGCAAGTACTGAGGCTGGTATTCCCATGGAAAAGTTCTTAATTAATCTTCTGGTTTAGAGATGCACAGAAGCCCTCCTGAATTACAAACAACATGGTAGCATCCATGTAACATGATCCTCTCCTCATTGTGTTGGCAAGGCCTCTGAAGCTTTAATATTTTAATTTTTTCCTAGTTCTTTTCTTAGGATGATTTTTCCAGTAGTGCCTTCGCTGACTTCCTTACTTTATTGCTTTACAGTAAGTCAATATTAGCACACTTCTCTCCATTTGTATTTAGCTTCTCTTTGCCCATGGGCCTCCCTTGAATTAAAGGCTGGAACTGGTTGCAGATAAGCTTTGGAATAGGAGTACTTTGCTTTTCTTTATCTAAAGGAGTTTTATTCCTCTTGCTTGAAATATCCCAAACTGCCAGTGACAGTCTGCAAACTTGCCTGCCTTCCTGATGAGAAATGCATCTCTGAGTAGAAATAAAAAAAAAAGAATCAAAACAACGCCTCTTAAATGTGCAGTTTTGAGAAAAGGTTTAAAGACCACTTTCCACTGAGACTGGAAAACCTAAAGAGGGACACGACACACTGAAAGTATCTAGAAGGCTTTTGGCAAAAAGGAAGAAGTTGTTTCTACTGTTGTCTTCTTTAGATTGGATTTGGGCTCAATGATAGATCCTGATTAGATTTTGGCAGAGATACTTATTGAAAGGCCCTTATTTGTACAGTGATGCTTTGGTGTAATCAGGCTGACATGGAGCAGCAGTCCCAGGGCAGGGCTTGGCTACAGGTGGATTTTTGAGATTCTCCTGACTTTCTCTTGTAATCTTTTATATTTCCTAAAGTGCATAATAAATCTACTACTATGAGGTGGTAATAAGTTTAGGTTAAAGCACTAACCTACAGTTGCCTTGGAAAAAAACCCAAATGCTCTCTGTATGTCAAAGCAGGAATTAAATTTTAAGTGTAAGCCTTTGATTTGTTCCTGGTTTCAG
This sequence comes from Lophotriccus pileatus, assembly GCA_035583135.1. Lineage (NCBI taxonomy): Eukaryota > Metazoa > Chordata > Aves > Passeriformes > Tyrannidae > Lophotriccus > Lophotriccus pileatus. The sequence continues at coordinate 6,286,227 of JAWWES010000115.1, forward strand.
TGCTACATTTTTTTCTGTTAAACCTTTTGAACTGTGGAGGGCAGCTGGAAAGGTACACGAGGAGGATGTTTTGGTTCAAGATCTGTATTATTTGTCCAAACATCCACTTGCTGCACTGGCATTCCTTTTAAATCACACTGTTCCAGTGAAACTGGAGCATCTCTTAGATTGTATCTAAACCTGTGTTTCTCAACCCTGTGTTGCTTTTTGCAAAGAACTCCATTGTTTTCCCTTCTGCAATGGGAGTTATCCAAGCCTCAGAGATAAAGCAGAAAGTCACAGTACCAGCTTCTGTGTGTAGGGTGAATAAAATGCAGCCCCATGAACACGGCCCTATGAACATGGAATAGGAGAATGGAGTTTTGGAGGTAAACCTGTGCAAATTCTTTTTACACATAATGCTTTTTGACTACCCCACATGTTAATGACTGATTCCCTCCTACCTGTTTCAGGCCCTGGGTTCTCAGGAAGCCATATCCAAATTAAGACCACAGGAAGAGAGTTCCAGTTGGAATGTTTATGTTGACTTATGTGAACAAATAAACATGCCTGAAGTTAAGGGAATAATCCTGAAAATTCTGGAGCTGTGGAAGGGTTTCAGGTGGTTCACATTGTCTCCAGGTTTGGATACAAATGTCTTGCCAAAAAAAAAAAAAAAAGTATGTTCTCAAATAGCTGCCTGTGAGGAGGAAATGAGACATAAATGGATATAAATGGTGATCTTATGTAGTTAAATATCAGGATATCACTGATGAGCTCTGCTACAAAAGGATCCCCTTTTCTCCTAGACTTTTAACAGACAAACTGAATGGTACTTACTTCCCAAAAGTATTTTATATATATTTTATGCTAAAACTAAGGAAACAGTAGACAAGCATTTGTGTCTTTGTTCATTGTCAAAAGAACCACATCAAAACAGTCACTTTGAAATCATTCAGGATCAGAGTGAAGATCTGAGATGCAGCGTGAGGGAGAAGGGAGCTGAAAAAAGGAGCCACTTTGCTTAAATCAATGTAAATTATCTACCTCTGTAAACCTCTTTTGCTTCCAAAATGGTCTCCTGAAACTTCCTTGCTGCTGATTGCATTGCAGACAGGTATTAGTTTAAGTTGATGTTTTGCCTAAGGTATTCTGTTATGTCACGTCCTTCCCACTTTTTTTTGAGGGTTCAGGTAAGATTTGTACAAAAATCTTGTTTTTACTCCCATATCCTCTTCTGCTCTATTATTATTACACTCTAAGAATGCGAACAGGCTCTCTTAGAGGCATGTATGCACTTCCTGCATAAATCCTTGGTAACTGGGCTTTTTAACAAATTAAACATTCCTGGATGTCACTTCATCCTGATGCCACAGGTGCTTCAAGCACCTGGAAGCCTGATAACCACAATTAGCCAACTTCCAGGTAACTCACAGGGTCTGTCTGTGTTTAGAAGAGGGAGAGAGGGATCATTTAGTCCCTCTGACAATCCCAGATACAGAAATAAGCAGTGAAAACCTCAGTAAGGTTTGAAAAATAGATTGTGCAATATTTATAACATCAACTAAGAGATAAAGAGTAAATTTTCTCTGCATTTTTAGTAAATATAGGGAAAATTACATTGCTATTTATATCATACGCAGTGACTGTTTGAAGGAGTGGAATTTTCAGGTGGGTGTGACATGAATGTCTGTGTACCTGATATACCTTAAGCAGCACTTTATCACTACTGACCTCAGGTATTCATTCACTTCCTCTTTGTTAATAAATCTTATGCCCAATTCTAAGATCAGGTCACATGTACTAATATTCTTGTGAGGGAGTTTTTAGCAGGGGCAAGATGGATTGTGTGAGGAGCAGAAGGGGATTCTCCTTGGTTTTATTGGACTGGGAGAGGATGACTTGCAGAGCAGTAGAAGAAATGACATTTCTTCTTAGCTTTGAAAAATATTCTTGGATATCTGTATGAAAGTTTGGTACTGAGAACAGAAACCTTTCATCTGCAGGCAAAGGGAGGATGATCAGTTGTATTCAATTAGCTCTCTCTGGTCAGAAGTCTGTAGTATTGCTTCTAAGTTTGCAATTAGAGGGTTGCTACAATTACAGCAACTAAGTGGCTCCCTGTGAACTGTACTTGAGTGCTGGGATCATCCCTAACACTCCCAAATTTGGGGAGAGGGAGTATCTATTTTAAAGGGAATATCTTTTCCATATGGGAAAAAAATGGGAAGTAAAATCTCAAGTAGCAAAAAGATTTAGTGAAGAAGGTAAGTAGAGAGCTTTTTATGTCCCTTTTCCACTCCAGTGCTGGAATTTAGTTTAGAAACTCACACTCCTCAAGAAGATGTTTCCTCTGCATGACTCTACTTAGAGGATGAAATAACCATTTTCATTTTAAGTCCCACTTTTCCTAACGAAATATGCCTTTCCTCCCTCAGGCTTCTGACTTCACAACTATGTTTTCAGTATTTTAGTGCCACAGCAATATCCTTATCCACTTTTCCTAACTGGAGATAGCAACAGATTTTCTTCCAGACTCTACTTTCCCCAGCCTTGACCTTGAGTTATGATCTTGATTGTTTATGAGGCATCCCATTTTTCTCAAGCCCAAAATTACATGTCAGGGTGGAAGCGCTGTGTATTGATACCAGGAGCTGAATATATTATCAGGGAATTACTTTATAGGAGTGTGTAAGTGCAGATAGTGGCTGAACTCTGCCTTTCCACACAAACAGCTTGTTAATGCGCAATCAGTCACCACCGTTGCCTTGAACTTGGTGCTTAATGAACAGGTGGGGAAAAAGGATGGATTCTAATCTGGAACAGATCTGACATCAGGCAATTTCACTGATTGCTAATCCATTTCATTTGGCAACTTAATTTATCACACAGAATTTTCATCTTCTAGCTTCTGGAGTAGAAATTAGTTCAGAAGTGGCTTGTCTGAATATTATGAAGGTATTTGAGTCGGTTGCTGAGCCTGACCTCGCACTGGGTATATACTTATTCTCCACATTATTATTTTACAGTGACCAATAGTTCTTGCTCATTTGAAATTGCTATTTGATAACTCACTATAAAAATAAGTCCCTTAACTTAAATGTTCCTGCAAGTAGAATGAACAAAATGTAAAATCTGCCCTTAAGTTGCTTATGGGATTTTGACATGGGATGTTTGCATCTATTAACACTGATTTTTGTGGGGTTTTTGTTCTTTTCTTTCCTGCATAAATGGTTACTTATGCTTGGGAGCTTCTTAGTGAATTTGCTGTCCAGTGGCACATTTTGTAAATGTATTTTAAGTGTTTTATTTCCAGTTTACAGACAGGGAAACGGAAAACTTGTGTTGAAACCTCATGTATGGAGTCATCTGGCGTCTGCCTATATAACCTACATGGTTGTAATTTCCTCTAGGAATAGAACCCATATTGCTAACAAATTATTGTTAATTTGGTTTTCATCTTTACTGCGAGCGGACTGTGGTGTTAATCAAAGGTTTCTCAAGTTAATTTACAGTTGGTGCAATTACACTTGTGTGTAAAGCCCTAGACTAATTTAAATATAGTCCTGACTTATTCATCAGGAAAGTCAATGTTAATAGTTGAGGGAATTGGTCATTCTCAGTCATGACATCTGTGAGTGAGCGAGTGTATTGCTGCTTTCTGTGGAAAGTGCTTTAAGCGTGGCTGGTGAGCTGTAGATGTGGTTAAACCTGCCCTCTGCTTTTGGCCTAATTTCATTTCAATGCTGTTCTTCCCTGTAGTGTAATACTCATTTGGATGAAAACTAAAAATCTGTGTACAGTGACAGTGATCAAGGGAATGAAAGGGAAGAGAAGTGCAGCCAGAGGTGTGGTTTGATTTTAGCTGTGGATTACTGGAGCTGCTGCCTCAGTCCAACATCATTTGCTCTAAGGATGTGGCCAAGGCTTAAGACTGAGGAGGCTCACTCAGAACTGCACTGCCTAAAGGATGGCTGCAATGCACTTTGAAAACATCTCAGGTATAATTAGTATAACTCAAAACCTAAGGATTAAAAAAGAAGAAAGGCTTGGCAGGGCTGCAGACACATGGCAGAAATAAAGTTTGTTCCTTGTTCTGGGGTGCTTTGGGAGGGGGAGGTGAGTTGTGGTGAAACATTTTCAGTCCTGTGATCACCGGTGTGCTCCGAGCTGTGCTGTGCAGCTCACAGGGGTGGCTTCTGGAGGGCTCTGAGCCTCAGACATGGGCCTGGACATCAACCTGCCCCATCAGGCGTGGTGCCAGGAGCTGAGAGTGTGGCTGATGGAATGGAGACCTAAACCCTGCATTGCCTCCAGGAGAGCTCTGCCCATCAGCCTGCCATATGGGCAGGCACTGCAGACAGAGAGGCACTTCATGTTAATGATAATCAAGTGATGATCTCAAGCAGTGGGATGTGAGCGTTCAGTGACTTACTGAGAAGCCATAAAAAAAAGCAGTAGAGAAGAAAATATACTTTCCACTGGAACAGTGCACTTGAAAGGCCCCTTAAACTAACAGATTGTGGGCTGAGTCACCAGACACACAACATGTTGAGGTTCAGAGCAAAGCTTTTAGACTTTGCCTGTTATTCCATGCTGCTGTAGAAGTCTGAGTGGAATGAGATGAGTGTGCAGGAACCTTAAGTATCTAATATGCAGTTACCTAGAGAAGTTGTGAATAACCTATCCTTGGAAGTATTCAAGGTCAGGGTGGATGGGGCTCTGAGCAACTTGGTCTAGTGGACGGTGTCCCTGCCCATGGTGGGAGGGGTTGAACTAATTGATACTTGAAAGTCCTTTCCAATACAGACCATTCTGTGATTTTTAGGAAATAGCCTGGGGCAAAGTTAATGGCCAGTTCTCTCCTCTGACAGGATTCAGCATAGCCTGCTTGTAAAAATCTTATGTGAAATGGCAAGGTAGACTTTTCAGTAGCCTGATCTAACATGAAGGCCTGTGATACCTATGATATTTATTTGCCAGCCTGTTTTCAGCATTGATGCTTTCAGATTGCTGTTTTATCTGGGCCAATATGTTCTCGTTATTTCTTTGTGCATCTGTTGTTGAACCCATTTACTATGTCTGAGGACAGTGTGATTACTGATCCTTCATGCCATGGTTACCCTGGACCTTTTTTGAGTGCGCCTTTCCTAGAGAAAACCAGCAGCATGAAAGCAAAACACCTGCAAAGTTGGATTTCTTAGAAGTCTGTGACTTCCCTCAGCCAGGAAGTGCGAGGTGGTGTGGGATGACACGAGTGCTTTCTGACAGCAGGTGGCAATAGTGCCCCTGTTATCGTGGAGCCACTTTTTTGGCCTGTACACCTTAATTTTCCTGGACATAAAATCAGTAATGACTTAAGCAGAGGAAACAAAATGCGTGTATTCCGGGCGTGCTCGTTGGAGGGGCTGTCGATACAGCCCATGCTTATTAAATGCCGACTCCATTTCATACTGTGTGTTTGAAATAGAACAGGAGACAGGCGTGGTCTGGAAGAGCTGGGAGCATCTGTTTTACTTCAGAGAGGGAAATATTTGAGAAGGACCTCGCTATCAGCCTGTCTTATCGTGCATTTGACAGTGCAGCTGTCTCGTCCTGAGCATTCTCGTGGTGCAAGAAACCACCCAAGGTCGCCTTGGACAATTATGCTTCGTTTCATAATATTAAATCCACTTTTAATCAGGACTTGTGGGGGATTATCTAAAGGACTGGGCCTTTTCTAAGCCGATAGTTGCAACAGTATGTTCTCAGTCAAGACAGACATGCAACATTGGAGGTTTTTTTCAAGCTTTCACATTTTAAAAAAACCCAAACCAGTCAAGAAATTTATTTGAAGTTTCCTCTCTGCAGTACTTAGAGAATCTTGGCAGTGAGAGGTCACTTGATAGGCTGAGATTATCCCTGTAGTGTTAATATTGCCCCTCATATTCCTCTGTCCAGATGTGCATTTGCTCTTTCCTGGCTTTGTGTTGTAACCACGAACACGTTGGGTTGTCCTGGGTTTGTTCAGATGTTGGCTTATCATGATCTCAGTCACTGGAAGCAGTACAGTAAGGTCAGCATGGGAATCAGTGTTTCCATGTGTTTTAATCCTGTTAAATATATGCAGTTAAGTATTGAACAGGGAAAGGTCTTCTTTGATTGGAGCAGGCAAGCTTTGGGTTTATCTTACCTAACTTACTAGGTGCAGAAAATGGGATAAATACTCACCAAAATGGAGGTGAGAGCTGATGTTCAAAAATGCCGTTGAGTAGCTGGCTGACCCTGCTAACCCTGTCTGTCTCCCCTGCCTTCTCCTTGGGCAGGAGGAATTGCTTTTCCTTGGTTCTTTTAGCTGCTGAGCAGAAAACTGATGCTGTGTCTTCCACCCTTTTTTAGGATTTCAGTTTTGCCCTAGTGCTTTGCCACTTGCTGTGGGTTTTGGGAAAGCTTTTTAAGAAATGTAGTCCCTTGAAATACAGTTTCCATTGCTTGTTACATAAATAATTATGGACCCTGAAATGCAGTTTAGGTTTTGTTTTGACCTGTGGCTGTTAGCGGCTGACTTTTCTGACAAAAGGAAAACATTTCTGTGGCAAAACCACAAGTTGCTTTCTTTTGGAATTCAGAATGCCTTTCACTTGAAAATTAGCATTAAGGGTAGGGCTTGGCTTTAGAAATCTGGGCTCCAAACTCCTTTGTGTGACCTGCTGTCGCAGTCATAAAAATTAGCAATGGCAGCTAAAAATACATCAAAGCAGTGGGGGGAGGCTTGTGAAAGCAGCATTTGCTTGTTAATCCACTCACAATGGCAAGTGGTGTTTGCTTCATGTGCAAGGAACAGTCACTTGTATGTTTATGTGGCACTGCTCAGAGTGCTTTGGATGTGTCTGGGAATTGTTTTAATTACAGCAGTGGAGATGCTGCAAAGGCCCTGTGCTTTCCTCACAACCGCGGCATGAGGAGCTCCTGCTGCTCCCGCACCTCCCATTCACTCTGAGGTGACAGGGACCTTTCAAGGCTCGTTTTAGTATCTCCTGCCTGGATTGTGAATGGCCAGAAGGAGACATGGGGGGTTGTATTTCTTCTTCCCTGTCCCAAATACTGCCCTTCTGCTTGCAGAGAAGTTTCTGGAGCTCTGCCTCATAAAGCAAAGCTTTGGCTCTTGTAGGAGTGCTGTTGGAATGACCCTTGTTCTCAGGTGGTTTCACTACTGATGCCTTGGTGCCTGGGGCTTTTATTGCCTATTGTGTCTGAGTAGTTGAATTTTGTCGGAAAGGCACTGATTTGGTCAGCTTTTTAGGATTATTGCTCCTTCTATCACTTGCATGGCTGTGCTGCAGTAACTTTAATCTGGTGTGCAACGTGAATCACTTAAATATGTCTCTGCAGCACCTTTGTTTTATGCTTTAAAGCTGGTTTCTGTAGGGTAATAAATAGAAATAGTTAGTATCTGGTGTGCCTAGTTCTAGGCTGCCTCAAAAAGATGGTTCTGTCAGCTACACTTGATTTGTATTTAGAATGTTTTGCATTGCAAATCCATGTTAGAAATGCTTTTTAAATTTAAAGTGTGAACCATATTGCTTTTTCAAGGGAACTGTACTCTTGTGTCATGTGAAATAACTTTTTATTTAAGAAAGGTGCTATTGCTTTCAACTCTATGAAACCAGGTTATAGAGGAATGTAAGTCTTCCCAATGACTTGATATGCCAGATAATAGTAACTGGCAGCCCATTCCCTTTACATTATCAAGGATTTATGGTGTATATGCTGTTTCAGAGGAACTCTGTTTTTATCCTGTCGGTTTTAGCCCCCTTTGAAGTGATTATGCTGAGCAGTGTGGCCCAGGTCACTATTGACTGGTTCTGAATTTCTGCAAATCTGAGTCCTGGTAGTACTCTTTCTGAAATTTTAAAATCAGATTTTAGAATGATTTCCAGAACTGCCAGTCAGTGAATAATTGTGCATTTTACCTGCAGAGTTTACTGTACTGTGTGAGGTAAACGAACAGAAATTTATTTACAACATCTTATTTGTAAGGTTCTGAAACAGTTTTCATTTCAGGCTGTCCATTGCCTTAAAAAATAATAAAAAAAAAAAAAAAAAAAAAAGAAAACCAAAACAACCAAGCAACCAAACAAAAAAAAAACCAACAAAAAATCCCCAAACAAAAAACCAAACCAACCAACCAAAAAAAACCCCAAAAAAACCAAAAACCAACCAACCAAAACCAAAAAACAAACAAAAACAGAAAACCAAAAATAACCAAAACAAACAAAAAAACCCCACAGAAAACCTACCCAGAAAAAAAAAAAAACAAAACAAAAAAAACCAAAAAACTGAAACCAACCGAATCCACCTTAGAGGAAGGGTGGACTAGGAAAAATACTTCTTAGTTTTCCTTTGATTCTGTGGATGAAGGAATCTCTGAGTGCTGGAGGCCAGATGATTTCTGCCTTGTGTCCCAGCAGAGTTTTGCCAACCAGCAGTTCCATCCTTGGCCATGTTCCAGCTAGTAATAGTTTCTTTTTTTATTTTATTTTTTCTCTTCCTTCCCCCCAGTACTAGATGGCAAACACAGCATTTCAGAGAGCAAACTGATCAGTATTAGGGCCATTCCATCACAAAGAGTGATTTCTTTACCTTCCCCCTCCTTTCTGGTAAAAAAGAACCTGCTTTAGGAGGCCCAAATGTGGAGTTTTGGCAGGGCTTACAGTCCAAAGGCTCTTTAGGTCAGGAGTTTGCAGCTCCAGAGGCTGCAGCTCTAGTTCAGGCTAGTCCCTGACATCAGTAATAGATTAAAGTAAAAACTGTTTCTTAAATTCCAAGTGAATCCCCTGACAGACAGGCCGAGGGGTGTTTGCTGGTGGGAGTTCTCTCTATAATTCTTATCAAATACACAGCAGAAGGTTTTGGTTCCCTACTTTTCTTTTCAGTGCCTGTGTCCCAGGGACTGAGTTACATCTGGCTTCTCTTCCATCATGCTGGCATCATCAGGCTGCAACCAGGATTTAAGCCAGAAATTACAGCTTAGCAATATCTCTGCTGCCTTCCTTCCTCTCCTGTCCTCTAGTGCTAACACCCAGTAGAGCAGCTTGTGCTGGCTGTAGCCTCCCTTTCCACCCTTATCCTTGGGGAGAAGGATGTAAGAGGAGAATCCAAAATTTCTGCTTAGCAAGGCCCCCCTGAGCTGTTCCTGGGTGTGGATTCACGACTACAAACCGATGTCTCAAATCCTGACCTCCAACCTGTGCTCTCGCTGTTTAAAGCCATTTGGGCCAGTGCTGATCATCCAGGAAAGCCAGGTTTTGTTCCTGTTCCTTGTTAGCCTCTTCCAGAGAGCCAGGGCTGTTGTGCTGTCCCTGGGGGTGCCAGTGAGCTGGATAGCTCTTTGGTGTCTCTGCTACAGACACCATGCCTCGGGAATCTCCCCGGAGCGCTGCTGGAGTCACTTCAGATTTCATAATTCCCTGCTGACAATTAAGTCAATTTGCTGGTGCAGGCATGATGGAGCTAAGCTAGGACATGTTCCTTTTTTTAGGCAAGATGTGGAGTGAAAAGCTTCCTCCTGTGCTTTGATCAAATTGAAAACTGAAGTGTATCGTTACCTGTCCCTGCCTTGGAATGGGGACCGGATTTATCAATGGCATTGCCATCCTCGCTGAACTTATTGCTCGTGAATTTATTTCCCTGTTTGTTTAGTGGGAGGAGGAATCAGGGTGGGCAAGCCTTGATTTTTGGTGCAGGAGATGGTAAAGCACCTTACTTCTCTGTAAGAAAGGATTCAACTGTGAGCTCAGGCCCCTGGAACTCCATGGAAGGACGTGTTTGTGGGAGTGTGGGAAGGACATAGGTTCAGGATCCAAGGCCTTAGGAAAAGTGGACAAACACTTTGGATCTGTGCAAACTAAGTAGTCTTTCTCTTCCCCAGCATGGTCTCCTGGATCTAGGGATCATTTTTTAAATCCCTGGACCAAATGCAACATTCTTCTTGCTAGAAATGTAGCTTTTGCTTTAATTTTTTTTTGCTTTTTAATTCATTAACTTTTTTTACTTCTGTTAAACAACATTATCTTATATAGTCTTGCTAAATGTATAATTTAGCAATTATAATTGCTCTACCTTGGGTCTAATTTTTCTCCAGTCCTGGCATGAACACAGTGCTGCAAATGTGGACTTAGTCTGGTGAAATGGAGGATGATCTAACATTCAGAAATGGAATTTTGGGTGCTTTCTGGTTGTGGTGAAATCAGTTTATGAATTGGCTTAGGCTTTTTTGCTTGGGGTTGTTATGCTTTGCAGACATGTCCTCTTTCTAGTTGATGTTTATACACTTGAAGGTTACGATTTAGTTCTCAGTGTCTGTAATGCAACATGTAATGCATGTGTGTATGTTTGCACTCTTTGTATTTTGCTTTATTTAAAATTCTATAGATTTAGCTGCAGTTTGAAGTGTTCCTTCCACAGCAGCTAAGGAAATAGCCTGAAGCATCAGCAGCCTGAATAGCATTGTGCGAATACTGAAGATAAATCCTGTACAGTCAGTGAGACCGAAGAGTTTTAAGTTACAATCCTGAATTCTGATCCCTTGTCAATGAATGTAATGAATGTATGAATTAGGTGAGAAAGAAAATGGGAATATGAACTGAAAATAAAATCTGTTGCTCCACAGCCCCAGGCTTTTAATTCAACTTAGGTACCAACTGGTCCAGGTGTCCCAGAGGGCTGGTTCTTAGCAAGACTGAGGTAAATGTATCAATACAACTCCAGTGGAGCACACGTGAAAGGGCTGCTTTTACGTTACACAAGTTTCTTTCAATTATATCGTCTTTTAAATGCTTTTTTCTTTTTCTGTAGAGTGTCATTATTGGCTTTCCCTCCATGTAACAGGCATGCTTCTGTGAAGAGAACTGATGGGAGAAGGGAATGGCAAGGAAGCTGTTTGAAGAGACTGTTTGTGGACTGTTGTTACTATTTTTTATACCAGTGCAACTGATGATTCTGGTTTTTTTTCTCTTACAAACCTTGTTGGAAGAAGCTTATTTATTAATGGATGTAGGATTTCCATTCTCAACTTCTGTAGATTTATTTAATCTCAAGAATCAGAAATCTGAATCTGATATTTCCAAAAGCATCTTTCTTCTCCTTTGTCTAAAACATTTGCTTTTCAGAGTGACTCTTTTTGATGCCAACAGATTATTTTGCTGATGCTTAATAACTGCATCCTATATAATAGCTTGCAAATTTGATGGAAATGCTGCTTTTTAAATAAGGCACTCCTGTCTCTGGATAGATTTGAGTTTAAACTTGAACCTGGAAAAATCTGCCCCAGTCCTTAAATTCTAGTGCGGGCACAGTCACGTTCACTTGGGAAGGATTGTTCATACATAATTTAAGGACATATAAAAGTCTTGAAAAATGATGTGTTAAAGGACTATTTCTCATTGAAGTTTTTCTTTTTCTTCTCTCTGGTATTTAATGAAAAGGCACTAAGTTTTGTTCTCTTTAAAAGCAGCTCTCTAATCACGGTAGTTCATTATTTCAGCTTCAAAGTGCAGTCTGTACAGGGAGGCAATGAGGTGTATCCACATCTAGAAATTAAGCAATAATCATGTAGTTTAGTGTTTCAACAGGCTTTGTTCATTAGTAAGTACAATGATCCATTGTAAGTACTTGCTGTAGTCATGATGTTCTTAACAGTCTGAAACTTAAACTCTCCAGAATTACTTTGGTTTTTTTTGGATATGTATTCCCGACTGAAGAGGTGCTGCCAGGTGTGCCAAGTGCAATTCCCTGTGTCTGGTGTAACAGTAATTGTTCTGCAGAGTTCATTGTGTGGAGAATGCCAGACACTGTGTGTTTGTGTAGTGTGTTCATGGCTTTGGATTTACCAACGATTCATGCTCGCACTGAGAGCAAGAACTACTGTAGATGGGGCAGAATGATTCTGAAAGCTCCTTTAAATTAAGCACTTTTGAAGAAATTGGAGCAACAGAAGGAGAAACAAAGGCACAGCAAACGCTGGGGAAAACAGAGAAAGGGAAAAAATAAAACTAAGGTGCAGCAGATTAGTAAGAGAAGGAAGTTGGCACTGAAATATAGGTGGGCACATGGAGGAAAAAATTAGTAGTTTGATGGGTGTGAATTATTGAAGCTTATCTTGTGACTCCATGGACTCAGTGACTAAGACAACACCTCCAGATTGTGACGTTTGGTCAACAAGACCAAAGATGTGAAAAAATGGATGCTTTTAACTTATGAGAAGATAAGGGAGAATTTAGATGTGCTAAAGGTGTGAGTGGGAGAGGGTCACTCGACCAACGTGTTGGGAGTTGGGGCTGTAATTATGTGGCAATTTGGGAAGCTGCTCAGCAGTAAAAATGAGTAACGCTTTACCCTGAATGGTCTGTGGGCGCCAGAGACCTGCCAAGCCACTGGGCAAGAGCGTGGAAGTGAGGCATTGAGTGGAATTTCTTTCACTTTTCCAACCTTAGTGAAGCAGTTTGGCTTGTGACTGTATATCCATAGTTTTCATGATGGTTTGTGCAAGGCAACTGAGCAATGCTTAAAGGGGGTGGGGAGGGAGAGGAGTTGTCCATGTTCTCCGTTATTTTTGCTGTTGCAAACTGTTTGTCACAGCAGCTGAACCACCTGTTGAAAAGCTGATGATCTACAGTTATGAAACTAGAAACTGTGGCAGAAAATGCTGCGATGTGCAGAGATCTCTGGCATCTGGTGGGTTTTGGGGAGGAATGTCCTGGAGCCAAGGTGCCGCTGTGGCGTCTGCAAAGCAGGCCCCATGCTCCTGTCTGCTGCACATCAGCTCTCAGCCAGTAAGGCAAGGTGCAAAGCTCTTCAGTGGTTAATTATCAATGTTTAAATCGGACCCAAAGAAGTAGCAAACGGTATAAAACCCACAGTTCCCTTCACAGGGCAAAGGGGGCAAAAGACCATTGGTCCTAGACCAACGCTGGTCTATCCTTTGCCTCTTAACAAGCCTCAAATGTTTTAGAAATGGAGACAGAGTTCCAGTCACTGCTCTTTGGGTTTTTTAGGGGGAAGCACAGCATTGAATTTGTTTAGCTTTTGCCGTGGAGGCTCCGGGTCACTAGAGTGTGCTGCAGCCCCAGCCCTGGGCTGGTGTGGGCTCGCCCCAGCTCTTTCCCCGCCACTGGGCGACCGGGAATTTTTCATCGCGTTGCTTTGCTGTCGCCTGGGCAACTCCAGCGAATTCCCCTGCTATTTCCTTTGTGTTCCACCCCGCTTCCCTGGCAGTGAATGACCTGGTGGCTCATTAGCTCGGTACCTGGGTGCCTCAGGAGAGAGCATGCTGTTGTTAAGCACTATAATGTCCCCACGGCCGCCTTTATTTTGCCGATGGAGGAGTCCATGTGAAGTTGCCACGCTGATGGCTTATAAAGAGTTGGTATCAACAGCATTTAATTAAACCATTTATGGGTGCCGTGTGGTAATGTTTATGGAGCTGAGCTCTGGGAGCTTTGTGGTGGTGAATGTGTGGGGAGGAGAATGCAGACCTGCTGCACAGGGCTGTGTATGGAAGAAAGCTTGTGGTGTATACAGAGCTTGGAAATGTATTGGTTTTCTCTATCAGAAAGTCTCAGTTCTGCCTTTTTAGAATAAATGTGATCTGTTTGCCATGTTCCTGCAAGTTATTCTTTGATAGAGATGCACAAATTGAAAGTAGTAATTTTTTTTATTTTTTTTTTTTACATTCAGTGCTTTTCTGCTTGGTCAGAAAAACTTTGTACAGTTGAATTCCTTTCATATTTTTGGTGAAGGCTGAGGCAGTCTGGATGTCTAGCTTGAGGACAAATCCAAAACTGTAGAAATGTAATTAAAAGAGTTTTTATTACTTCTGCTGTCCTGTCCTATTTTAATTAAGTTCATCCTCTGATGAAAATTGCACTCTGAATTATAGTGGGAAATCCATAATGTCGTCTCTTTCTCCTTGGATGAAGATCACGGCTGACAATTCTCCTCTGCGGGCAAACTGTGAGTTTCTGTCGTGGGAAGGGAAGCTTAGCTGTGCAAGGAGTTTTTGTAGGGAGAGGGCTAAAGTTGGGAGGCTCCATACAGAAACGAGGGGCAGTTGCCTTCCATCTGCAGCGTGAGGTTAACCTGTGTTCCAGGTGAATAAATGTGGACTTCTAAAGTCGTGATTTCCCAGACCCAAAAGCCCCGTTATGTGTACATTTCTGTACCTGTTCTGCAAAGAGCCAAACAAATGAGGAATTGGTGCTTAAAGCCCTGCTGGAAGGTAGTTGGTCCAACACAAGGGCAGAGCCCTCCTGAGCACCCCTAATACCCAAAAGGATTACCTGCAGTTATGACAGTCAGGGCCATCCCTTTGGTTCCCTCACAGCTCTGTGTGCTCCACAGGATTCATTCTGTGTCTCGTTCTGTGAAGCAGATAATTTTGCCTTTGCAGAAATAAGTTGTCCAGCCATTTTCTCTGTGGAGTGTGTGGGTGAAGTGGCCAGATCAGAGCAGCAGGATCTTTAAGTGCTGTTGGTGTTTTATAGCAATGTGATAACATTATTTAATCTGGAAATAGTTACGGCTGCTGATACATCTGGAATTTGTACCAGATGGTCCTTTTCTTGTGTAGAATGATACAGGCTAAACCTGAAAAGAGCCAAACCCCAACCCTACAAACAGGTTTAGCAGCTTCCCTGTGCATACACTGCACGGAGCTGTTGTGTCCCGTGTCTTTAATTGAACATGATGTTCATGGGTTTGGCACAGCGACTTCTGGAAAATAAAAGTACCCTTTACAGGCCGCTGAGGGATGGAGGCTCCTTGCTAATTTTTGTTTCACTAATAGGAGAAATAATTTTTTTAAATTATTTTTGAGCTATATGTTAAGGCTGTAAATTTCCTTGGAAAGCTAGCAAATGGAACATGCCTATGAAGAGATTAAAGTAATTATACTGCAATGCTCCACTAGCAACAGAGAGCAGTCTGGGATAAAATTATTTGGAGAGAGGCCAAAGCCAAGTTTGGTTCCGTTTTAAGCTAAAACTAATTAAAGTTGTCAGGTCTTAAGAGTGGTCAAAGGTTGCTTAGCTGCTACTTGAAATAAATGAATCTTTTCCTCAGTCAGTAACTCCAACAGCTACGTGTTTGCAGCTGTCTCACAACAAAGAGAGCTCCAAGAACCTTCTAGTTGTTGTGTGCATATTTTACATTTTGTGTATGTCTATTTTAGCACAAATAGTGTATCCTGGCCACAGTATGGAGTTACCTGTCTGCCAGCTGTACTTATTAATCTTTTTGTCTGTGTCTGCCTTCTCCTTTGTTGTTTTATTTCAGTTGTAGGGAGGAATTCTTATGAAAAAACTTCCTCAGGCTGCTTTAGCACTTTCTGAGTCAGAAAAGCTGCTCTGGGTTATTGTGTATATTGAAAACAGCTGTACAGGACTCAGGTGAATGAATAGGGGTTCTTAGAGTGTAAAGTCTGAGAGAATATTAGATTTTCTAAAATACTCCAGTGCCTGAAGGGAGCCCACAAGAAAGGTGGAGAGGGACTTTTTACAAGAGCATGGAGTGGCAGGACAAGGGGGAATGGCTTCAAACTGAAAGAGAACAGGGTTAGATTAGAAATTAGGAAAAAGTCCTTCCCTGTGAGGGTGATGAGGCTCCCTGGTTGCCCAGAGGAGCTGTGGATGACCCATCCCTGGAAGTGTTCAAGGCTGTGTTGGGAGGAGCTCTGAGCAACCTGGGCTAGTGGAAGGTTCCCCTGTCCATGGCAGGGGGTTGGAACTGGATGATCTCTAAGGTCCCTTCCAACCCAAACCATTCTGTGATTCTACATTTTTCAAATGTCATGTGCCAGATACAATTGACCTCAAATTCTGTTTAATGAGGAGTCATTGATCATGAAGATACTCATGTTTCAAGTAGGTACTGTTATGCAATCAGATCGAAATATACTTATGGCATTTTGAAGAATGGAGAGTTTATACTTTCTGTCAGGAGTAAGCTTTTGTGAGAACCTGTATAGGGAATATTAACACTGTATATAACAATGATGCATTATCCATATATTCTCAAAAATCAGAAATGATTAAACAGAATGTTGTTCTTTTGTTTCTTTGTCACATGTGCAGTGATGTGGAGATAGTTGTGTGTACTCAAGGTTTGATCTCAGCGTGTTAAAACTGAGTTTTCGCACTCTTGCGTTTTGGAGGTGGAAAGTTTTGCAAATGTGTTTTGATATTTTCCGTTCTCAGTTCTGGCTTTCTGTGACATAAGTTTTCATTTGTGCTCCTGTGCATTTGTGCACACACACATGTTGAAAAAACAGCCAAGCAGGTTGCGCTTTTGTGCTTTTCTTATGGATGAGCTGTAAAATTTAGGCACTGTTTGTTTTCTTTATACCATAATAGGGCTCAGGAATGGTGCTTAGCCAATATCTGGGTGAAAGCTATGTATTTGCCTGAAGAACTGTCTAGAAATTATGCCTTACTCATTAGTCCAGCTGTTTTCCCTCCTTAAGGAAAAACAACAAATAATGTTGTTTAAAACATTTAAAAACTCATTTAAAATTTTATTTTTGTATTTAGCTAGATCTGTTTGTACTTAGGGATTAAAAAAAAATCAGAAGATGTGAAGTAGAGTCTGATACCAGTTGTATATACCAGTACTAATAAGTAAGTTTTTACCTTTAAAATTTTACCAACCTCCGCTGTAGATTTACCATCAAATTTGTGTCAGATTTCACTGGCTAAATCCCAGCTGGAATAATGAATAATTTGCTCTTGCAACTTTTTTTTTTTTTAAGAATTTTTTTTTAATTCCTCCCGTTTTATTTTACCTGAACAGCTTTGAAGTGGTACTTCCAGGTGTACCGTGTGTGCGTGTATATATATTTTTTTCTTACTCCTGGTATCCTTTGAGTGTGAATATAATGAGGAGAATTGAGGAGATGACCTTAAAACCATGAGTTGGGGTTGGAAGTCAGTTGACTTGCTGTGCTTTTCAGTGTCTCAACCCTGATATTTCATTAAAAATACTCGTTTAAATTGACTTTGCATATTAATCTTAAGAAGTAAAAAAAAAAAAAGCTTAGTGGATGTTGCAGGTTGAAAAGAGGCACTTGTATGGTGCCAAGATATTTCTCATGTATGGAAAATTGTAAATGTCTGAGATCAAACAGGTTGTGTAAGACTTGCTTTAACTTTATAGTGTCTGTGTATAATGTTAGCAATAAAGTCCAAGCACAATTATGAAACAATACTGTTTCCTTTCCTGTGAGGTTTTTTTTTGGTGTTGTAGACTTCACCCTTACAGGTAATTCTTGTGTCTGTGGCTGTTCCCAACAAGTTCTCAGCAGGAACTGCACAGAGGAGACTGATTTAACCTGGCTGGAGGGACAATCTGAGGCGACGCTAACGAACCCCGTGGGACTGGGAGAGCTCGTACTTACAGCGGGTGCTCTCTAAGCTGGGCTTTAGCAATTTGTTGCCTCGAACTGTGAGGAAGGCAACCTGTCTGACCAGAATGCCAGTTTGTGAAACTTCCATGGAGATGACTCCAGGGTGGCCAATCTGCGATCGTAAAGAAAACCTTAACAAAACCTTTTTATTAAGAAGGAAAAAATATACCTAGGCTGAGCGCTGTGAGAAAAGTGAGGAACTGTGGTTGGCTGGACTTCATTTTTGGCTGAAATGATCTTCAAACTGTTTATGAACAGTAAAACAAGTTATATAATGAGCATGTTAGATTGGATGCTGCCTTTTGGCTGAGAGAGTCACGTGCTGCTCAGCCACAGCAGCTTCTGTTGGAAGCTTCTTCGACAGGAGGAAGGCACTGCTTAACCATATTGTGCCATTCCACGTTCATGGATACAGGGAACTTGAGCTCTGCATCAAGCAGCAACCTCTAAATGCCAGCTTTCTTCATGCAAAATGTATCTTCAATTGTCTGCTGCTGTTGCTATAGGTTTCCTTGACCAATTCTTTTACCAAACTCCTCTGTTTTGGCCATCTCGCTGCCTGTGGGAAGGAGGACTGGATGCATTTCAGAGCACCTTTCTCTTTCCAGCCTCTAAATCTTTCTGTGATTAGACAGATTCACAGTCCACAGGTCACAAATGAACAGTAAAAGGACTGGACGTAAATGTGTGCTCTTATCATCCTTAGTGGAGCAGTTGTGGATGGAGGGGGAATGGAAGGGGAAGAGACTGCAAGCAGTTGCCAGGCAGACGTTCTCCCTGGACATCATCCCCTGTTGCTCCCACCAGGGAGATAACCCATTAGCCTTGCCTGGTGAGGCATTTCTTCTTCTTACTAGTCAAATGGAGTAGGTGTTTCTCACTCTTAAAAACCAAACTGCTCAGGCTTTTCAGGACAAACTCATTTACTCTTGTTGCCTCTGTCATCAGGAATAGGTTTAAATTTTCATAATATATGGAGGAAACGCTTCTGCATTAATTTTTTCCGATAGCACTGGTGTCTGGAGCTATTTGAGGTGCCATGGAGTGGCACATGTGTTATATATAAGCACTTTAGTAGTTAAACCCAAGCAGGGCAGTGCTGAGGATGTGGTGTGCTGCATTCCTAGAAACAGGAATATCCAAGTGGCTGTAACTGAGTGATTGGAATGTGTGTTACCTGTTGGGATTTGCTGTTTGGTGCATTAATAAGCGATAACCATTTAATGTGGAGATGTGGAGCCACACACACACACACGTGTGTTTCTTACCACAGCATTTTAATCAAGTATGGAATAGTAAGAGAAAGGATTTTGTTGTTTGTGTGCACACAGCACAGGTAAGTCTGGAGTATTTCCTTGCAAAGTTCACAGTGGATTACCAGATTTTTTCGAATTTCCTTTCAAAACTATGCCACAGCAAACTGCACTTGCTGCTCTGAGTTGCTGATGATACCTAGAAACCTTATGTTAATCACTAAAACCCACAAGCCCCTGAACAAGCAAACAAATCAAAGCAGTCATGGATTAGCTTGTTATGCTGTCCTGGATGACTTGTTTTTCAATGTGCTTGTGGGGATTGCTTTCTGCTGCCCACCAGTTATTTAATCCTATTTTAACGCAGAAATTAGGTGGAAAAAGCCACTAAATCTCCTTTTCTAAAACAGCTCTTTATTGTTTATCATGGAACAATTAAAATGAATGTGAATATCTGTTTATGAAGTCACTAAAGCTTGTAATACCTTTCTTGTTTACTTTGGGTTTATTTCAAGATTTTTGAGGGCTACCAGTGCCAGGTAGGAAATATTTTTTTGTTGTTGTTGTTTGGTTGTTTTTTTGTGGTGTTTTTTTTTTTTTTTGTTGTTGTTTTTTTGTTTTGTTTTGTTGGTTTTTTTTGTTTTTTTTTGTTTTTTTT
>JAWWES010000115.1:6305653-6433966 GCA_035583135.1 Lophotriccus pileatus
TACACAACACTTTGAAGTTTTTAAGTGCCACAATCACCACTGAAAAGCTGCAGTAGCTCCTGATGTCACTTCTGCTCGTGCCCACCCAGAGAAAAGCTGCCTGCTCTGAAAATCCTTTACTAGCTTTTACATTTCTTTGGCAACCTGAGATACATAAGAAGAGAACTTGGTTTCATCACAGCTCTAGGAAACAAAATATCCAATATGAAAATTACCACAAACAAGTAAAATGCCACTAAAAGCAGCCAAAGGTGAAGCAAGAGGCTGAAAAAAAATCCTATTTTACATCCAGTACCAAATTCCTTGTACATTAGTGGTGGGTGCACACATATGGCAAAATGCTTCCACTATAATCCTGAATTCCTAATTCCTGGTACCCTCTGAGTTTTGTCTTTGCTTTATAACAGCTGTTGCAAACAAAGCAAGAGTGGGTTAAGGAGAAGGAGACAGGGGAAAACAAACTATCCAAATGTATTTTGAATAGTGAGAACTGAAGCTTCTCCTTTCATTGGATAAACCGTTTCCAGTTCTAGGATTTGGAGCTTTCCAGTTCTTTAAATAAGTGTTGCTTACACTTAATGCAATATGCAGTGAGCACGTGGCAGGAGAGAAAAATGAAAACCACACCAGAAACCTCAGTTTTCTTGCAACACCGAAGAAAAATTTAAGTTACACGGTGAATTTATTCACCTTATTGGAGTTTGCAAGTGCATGCATTTCTTTAATAGAGGAAACTGAAAAATTAGAGATGATTTTTTTTTCCTCCCTCATAACTGCAGCTCCAATATAATCCCAACCATTGGAGCTAAAATTTACAGATGGATTTTAGCTCTTAGTAACTGGAAATAGCATTAAGTCAGGGCTGCCAATTACCAGTGTACATATATCTTGGGTAAACCACTACATGCAGAGCAGGAGAACTGAATTCGTGCCAGCTGAAGGTGAAGGATGGAAGATAAAAAGGTCCTATTTTCTCTGTGTTTTAACCTTCCCAGAAAAAAAAAAAAAAACCCCTCCATTTTAACTACATCAAAAAAAAAGCTTTAGTTCCTTACATAGAAACAGAAAAGGTCAACATTAATTATATTGCTGTAAGTGTTCTGAACATTTACTTGCCCAGATTTTGGGTTATCAAAACAGAGACACAAGTTTTTTGTTGCCTTTTAAGAAGCCACTGCAATCCAGTGTTTCATTCTCCAACACATTAGAGACACATGTTGCTGCTCTCCTGCTTTTTTCACCCCTTTTAAAGAATTTACATGCCAAAAATTGTCTCTTGCATTATTTCACTTGCACGGTAACATTGAGCATGAAGTATTTTAATGGGGAGAGGAATTTTTACACAGCCGTTCACAGCACCAATATACATGATTTAAGTTCAATCAATGGCAAAAAGATGTGTTAAAAGCACCCACCGGAACAGATAATTACTGAGGGTTTCTAGAGTGAGACTATTGTCCATTGTCTCAAATAGCAACTTCCATTTAAAAGGGAAAATAAGTTAAAATATCAGAAGGTATTTCTGGCCAGGAAAAATGGAAGGGATATGCCTATAAGAGAGATGTGCCTTAAATGCAAGTTACTGGAACCTCAGTGAAGAACCGAAGTAATTTTAACTACTTGTCTGTGGTGTTTATAGGCCGTAACTTTTAAAATTGAATGTGAGACATTACATTACAGAAATAGAAGTCATTGAAGCACAAATCTGGGAAAAGTGAAGTCAGTGACTTATTGAAAAGTGTGCAGTTACCAGGGAAGAATCCCAGCAGACAGCACAGGTACCCTCCTGTCTGCCCTGAGCATCCTCAGCTGCTGCTGCTTTACAGCTTCCAGGAGTCCAGCAGCAGGACCTGTTGCAATTTTGAGAAATTACAGGGAAGACTTGCCCATGAGGTAAATTAAAGGCATTGGGACTCCTCCCAGCAGTTGTGCATATTCACTGCATTGCTCATGTGTGTGTCTGCTGTCCCTGAACCCAAGCCAGGCTGGATGGGGCTTGGAGCAGCCTGGGATAGAGAAGGTGTTCCTGCCCATGGCAGGGGGCTGGAACTGGATGGTCTTTAAAGTCCCTCACAACCCAAATCAGTCTGTGATTCTGTGATTTATCACTTTTGGAGCAGAACAAACTCCTGCAGTGTCCTCAGGGCACAAACAACAGCACAGAAGCATCTGGTTTTCCAGCCATCCCCTTTCTTCACTCCCTTTTATCTGACTATGAAAAAAAAAAGAAGACAAATTCTGGACGGGAAACACAACTATCAGCATAGGTCAGAAAAGAGATTAAGTGCAGGGGTTTTCTTTAAGTGTTAGATAATGACTGGAACTGCTATGAGTTTCCAACTAAGGCTACACGTCACAAATTCCACCTTAATTCAAACACAGACTTTAAGCAAAATACCCAAAATCCCACCACCTTATTTGTTAGCACATATGGCTTAGCCACAGTGCGAGGTGAGACACTGGGATTTATTCATTCACAGAGTTTACCATTCCACAGTTAACAGCTGAAAATATTTTCACCTGGCAATAAACCCAGCATTTACTACAGGTCGTAGAATCGAGATTACAACATTTACTACAGTTGTAGAACCAAAATTACACTCGGCTTTTAACCACTGTGTGAAGGAGGAGTTTCCACATCCTGTGCACGATGAGAAGGTCATCTTCTGCTTCCCAGCACTGCCATTCCCACTCCGCAGTCCCAGGAGAACAGATGCATTGAAGGCATTTTTGGATGCATTAGTTCTAATATGTGAAATATCAGGCACCTACTTGCAGTGTATCTATCATTTATATTCAGCTGAGTCTTCAAGAATGTGGGGGAAAAATACCCCAAACAAATCATATTATATACTTTATATACAAATATATATGAATATATATATGACATATATGATATATATATGAAAATATGTTATATATATATTTGTATATCTATATATTAGATATACAAATTAAGCCTTTTCAGCTGGTCAGAAAGACAAGTGTAATGGCCAACTTGCCCTATGTCTTAACAGTTTCATCTTGCTCAAGAAGGAATATAGTGAAATGAAAAATTTAAACCCAAAACACTTCACACAAAAAGTATGAAAAGTGAAGCAATTTTTGCTTTGTTTCAGTCTTCGAACTGGTATTAGTTGATCAACATTCAAAAGGAATTCACCGCTGGTCAAATTATGGTTCTAAATCCACTTATCTGGTGGCTTTTCTCCCTGCATAATAGATTCTATGATATTCCAAATAGCATTGGCTGCTCCATGAATTCTTTTACTTAAAGGAAATAAAGATGTTATTTTTCAGCTTATTGGTTTTTTTTTTTTACTTTGTGCTTGAAGAAAGTTAACACAAAAGATGAAAAAATCATTAAGCCCAATCCAAGCTACAAAATAAAAAAGACTTATATCAGCTGATGTGGTTGAGCCCCTCTGTGACCATTCCATGTCTTCTCCAGCCAGGTTTACCTGGCCTAGCTGGGAACACCAGCTGGTTACCCAGAGAACATGTTGGGAAGCACC
This sequence comes from Lophotriccus pileatus, assembly GCA_035583135.1. Taxonomy (NCBI): domain Eukaryota; kingdom Metazoa; phylum Chordata; class Aves; order Passeriformes; family Tyrannidae; genus Lophotriccus; species Lophotriccus pileatus. The sequence goes on from JAWWES010000115.1 coordinate 6,309,169, forward strand.
TTGTTAAGATGCTATCCACTAAAGCCCAGTCCAACCAACTGGAAGTAGAAGATTGAAACAGGAAGTTGTTGCAAACACCCATTAAAGGTGTGAAGAAGTGAAAGATGCTGCACTTTATGTGTTTAGGCTGAAACAGAGGTCTAATTTAGACATTTTCCTCAGGTTAAACACTTTCCAAGACACTCCCTAGGGAATGGAGAGACTTCAGTAACTCCAAAAGAGCATCTATGGGACACCTGCTTTAGGGAAGGCTGGATTGCCTTCGGAGATCTGCTCTTGCTCAACTGCCTAAGGAAGGAGCGGAGGGTCAGGCTGGACAGTGGAAATGGAGGCAAATTTCACCCACGGAAGGAAGAAATACAGAAGATACACATTATTACAGAAACATCATGCCTTTGGCTCATTTAAATCAAAGAGAAAATGAAGATGTTAAATTGAGAAATGTCTCTTTCCAGCACGCAGGCAGGAGAAATTCCGCTACCCTGTGTTTAAGACAACAAGACTTTTCCTCAGAAGTCACAGTCAACCCCTGCCCATGGCAGGAGGGTTGGAAATAGACGATCTTTAGGATCCCTTTGAACCCAAACCGCTGTGTGATTCTCAAGTGCAGACTTGTGTGCACAAAGTGGACAAGAACTTGCAATGCTTGCTCTCGCAACACTGTTCCCAATCTAAACGCTCCCCCGTGACTTTCTGAACTGCAACATTTAATATACTCATGTAATTGCACAATCTGAGAACTACAAGCCCAGAGCATCTTGTAGGAGGAAAAAAAAGAAAAAAATCAATTATGTTGTTACTTGGTTAGTTATGGCATGGTATAATTAGCCCAGCTCATTAAACTTAAGACAATGAATACAGAGCATCTTGTATAAACTTTACTGGCAATATTACATAAATAATTGGCATCTTGCTGAAAGGAGTAATAACTGCATCCATTTTCTTTTTGAAAGGATAAGCTTCATATTGCTTAACACTCACAGAAATTAAGATTTCTACAGAAATTCACGTTCCTAGTCATTATTGCCTGAAACAGAAATCATACTAAAGAAGCCCATCCTGAAAACTCAGGTAAATGTCATCAACTACTTCTCTAAACCACCACACCTTTTGTCTGAGTTTCCTAGAGATATGATGAAACCAAGTTCTCTTCTTATGTATCTTAGGTTGCCAAGGAAGTGTAAAAGCTAGTAAAGGATTTTCAGAGCAGGCAGCTTTTCTCTGGATGGGCATGAGCAGAAGTGACATCAGGAGCTACTGCAGCTTTTCAGTGGTGATTGTGGCACTTAAAAACTTCAAAGTGTTGTGTATTTTTTGGAAAAAAACCCCAAACCTCCTCTGATCACTCTTATTGATGTCCCCAGTGGGGCTGCTACCAGCCAGGGAATTGTGGGAATAATTCTCTTTGCTGAACTTTCTCCAGATCGAATTTACATGAGGTAAGAGGGGGAACATCCCAGATACCTGATATTTAAACTTTCAGGAACACTAGTGAGCGTTTTTGTCATTTCTTTAAAGGAAAAGAAAAGGGGGAGTGAAGAAGTAGTGTTGGTGACTAAATCATATTTGTTATAAAAATGTTTGGTTTGTATTTTAATAGAAGTAGTCTTATTGTTGTTGCAAAAAAGCAGCTGGTTCTGCTTGGTGCCAGAGAGGAGTTCCAGCAAATCCTATGGAACAAAAACATTAGGGGAGAGAATGGGTGATTCACAGCAGTGAAGAAATTACAGCAGTAATAAAAAGGAAAGGCAATTCTCCCAAAACTAGGTGAGGCAGGGATATTCCAGGAATACAGTGGAGTAGCTCAATGGTGCTCAGCTTCAAACTAGAGCCCCAGGAGAATCCATGTAGTGCCCACGGATAGGTGGGTCCAGTGTTGGTCTTGGAAAGGGATAAGACTGTATGGTGTTAAAACTGATGGAGCTGTATGGACACAGTTCCAGCCAGTCTTCCAGGTCCACGTGACTCTCTTTTCTCTGGTAGGAAACCTGTTGCTTTAACTCGGAGTTTTTTAGGAGTTTTTGCAGACAGGTACAAGGAAGGTTGAAGGCGGTGGGTGTCATTCTGGGGGCGGGCTGGGAGGAGACTGAAGCTGTAGCTGAATTTTGTCAAAACCCCTGAGAGACTCAGGGAGGTATTCACAAGATCTGACAGGCTAATCCCACGTAGGGTAGGCGCTGGCAAAGCCCTGGAGTGCCACATCTCGGGGATGTGACAAAACTTGGCAGGTTTCTAATGGCCCTGTAAAAATAGAGCCTGAGAGGCAGTGTGCGCTGGTGTCTGCACCGGTGAATTCCTCCTTCCCTCCCTAACGATGCCCTGAAGGCACCGTTCAAGTGCGGCTTCAGAATGGCCCCGATCATTAAAAGCAACAAGCTGCTTCAAAAGTGTATTGAAATTTCGGGATCCTCCCTTTCAAAACAAGGGAAGAAATTACAAGGCTGGAGCAAACAAGCCAGGACAGGCCAGGGTGTCAGGTTGGAACACCTCGCCGTGATGCAGCTGCTCAAGTGCAGCCCAACAGCACAATATTTCACACAGAGCATCAGTCCATAGTGAAAATGATGGAATTATTGCCTTCCTAGGGTTGAAAAATAAGAAAGGAATTGAGTTAGATAAAAAAAATGTAATGCACTGTGCCATAAGTGATGTTGCACTTGCAGTGCAAGAGCTTAAAAACTGAGTTTATCGTGAAAAAGTTGTATAAAACAACTGAAAGGAGTAAAATGAAGCTCTTAGAGGAAAGGTGAGCTAAATCAGCAACACTCAAATGGCACTTTATGGACTATTTATCTTAGAATTAGTTATTCATATGTTATTCAGCATGTATGTAAAAAAAAAATACATAACCCAAGAGTGATAATTGCCAGAAATGACATTTAGGGTATGAATCTCAGTTAATTGTTTGATTTTTATCATTTCTGCAGTACAAAATTTCCAAATTTGGTGGTTTTTAAACAGTAAGTCACTGGAATATTCGTTGTCACACAGAGTGCAGCAAGTACAGATTAAAACAGCAACTTGCAGAGAATTGCTCATGTGATGTCAGTGTTCACGTTCTGAGTAGCACATAAATCTGTAATTGCTGTTTTCTTGTTAATTACTCTTGCTGCAAGGGCTTGGGTCATTTGAGGAGGAGGAGCTTTTCCTACCACACATAACTTCGGCTGCACATCTAATTATCAATCACAATAGTTGTGTATCAGCCGTCTTTACAAACCCGACAGTATTTTGTGAAATAAATGTGAATAACTTGAAAATGATGAAATAACTTGGAAAAAATGACATTTTTTTTAAGACTTCATAATGAATTACAGGTAGCTCAGGTTTGTTTTAGAGTTTATTAATTGGGTAAGTTACGATTGGTTTGATTAATCAGAACTGTTGCCTGCTCTGTCTGTAGTGTACCAGAGTCACCAGCAGCACCTTTCCCCCTGTGAGGTGTCACACTAATGATCTCAGTTAAGTGAGGCATTTTGGTAACACTTACATAAAGCGTTGCCAAATCTTTACACAGAAGTTTAAGAAAAATTAGTCACCTTATGAATTTAAACATAAGATTTTTATAAAACCCACCCTGGAAACCTGTGATACCATAACTTCCTCAGCAGTTTTATCTGAATTACTATTTTATCTGTCTTACACCTTCCTGTGTAGCAGCACCTGGAGTTTATGCTTGTTTGATGTATCCTGGGCTCTTAAACATGAGATGTTGTTTGTGTGTATGCTTTTTGCTTTCAAATGTTTTGGGGTTTTATATACATAAACACTCATCTTTTTCTATAAGCTTTTAAAGCTGGTCAGTCAACAGTTTGTGGTGTGCAAAAGAATGGTAAAATCAAGGTTTGATGGCGAATATAAAATCCTTGCTTTTGGGGAGGGAAGGAAAAAGGAGAAACAGAGATTATTTGGGGTTTTCCCCTCTTGCCTCTGTGGTCACCAAGCTTGGATAGAGCTTTAGATGGCCAGAGTTCAAATCGATTCATTCTCATGCTGCTCTACATGACAACTTAGTAAAATCTGCATCGATTAGATGGCAACAGTTTTAATCATGATCTTGGCTGAATTGTTTGAACCTGTTTGAGGTTTCTGTTCTGCTGGTAGCTTGAGGGAAAGTTCCCTCAGGCATGAAGAACAGTGTTTTTTTTCCAGTTTCATTGTGTCACAAAACCAGAGGGAACCCTGGGTATTACATGCTTTATGCAGCACAGGAGGGTCAGCAGATAACTTTTTAATGACTGCCTTTAATCCCCTTCGATGGGCACTGACCAAGAGTAATAATCCAAACATCTGCCTTCTATATAAACGTGGTAGAACCATGTCCATGCATTGCTGCAAGATGGTCTAAAACGTCCAGAGATTTTTGTCTGGGGTGTGCATGCAGGTGTGCATTAAGGTAAATATGTTCTTATACCTGATGTCAGAGCAAATCTTTCCCTCCCTGTGCCTTCAAATGTCAGCTTTACACCTTCCCTTCTGTTTATTTTCCCAGCTGGCTGGTGGCTTGGACAGAGATTTTCGTGCCCTGGCTGATTCCAGGACATAGATCCTGCTTTGGAAGCCTGGCAAGACGTTAGCCAGGTCTCTGTACTCTACACTGACTCACTAATTTGTTGCCAAACATACAAATAAATACCTTTAATCTCTGCCTATGAAGTTGCTTAATTAATGGAATGATCAAAAAGTCCTTTCCTTGGGCAAAAAGATGAGTTTGGCAACAGCTTTGCCTGTTGTATGCTGTAATACTTTCCTATCAATCAGAAGTGTAGCCATTTGCTCTTGTTTTATAAAATATTACAGCTCACTTGGGCACAGATGTTATTTACTGCCTTGAATTGAGTTTCATGGCTCACTGTACTATTCAAATATTCTTTTCCTGCTCTTCTTCTGCTCTTTTTGACCCTGGATGCAGCTGAACTTCTGAACATGAAGGCTCGTTGTGGTTTGGACTAATATCGATTGCTGCTGCTCTTGTGTGGTGGATCTGCTCCCAAACTGAGGAAAATAAAGAAGGTTGATGCTTAGGCCTGACTAATATCTCTTGATACAACCATTTTCCAGACCATGATGGAAACCAGCTGTTCCTGGCTCCTGAGCTGACCTGGCCAGTTACCTTTCCCTTCGTACCTTGGAGTAGTTTTAGAGGATCGGGCTCAAAGACTGTCAGGAGGACTAGAAAATGCAGAAATAATATGGATCTCCTACTGTACTTCTTAAAAGCAAAACAGTGTCATTACTAATAGTTCTTAATTCGACACTTAAGAACATAGTTCCTGTCTTGTGCAAGTGGAGAAAAAATCATCACATAACAAAATGTGTGTTGTTAAAACTATGCTGAATGTGGGACTGTGTGTTTTGCAGCAAGGTGAGGTTTTTAAAAAGCTCAGTGCCGTGAAGTTCATGATCTGTTCTCCTGGTTTCCAGGCTCTTTCAGTCTTACATTTTGTCATTCATCAGAATTTCTCATTTCTCTCTAATGCTCTGTAATTCCCGAGGGAATAGCAGGTGCAGGGATAGCAGGCTGTGGCCCTGGGCCACGTTCCTGTTGGTGCATGAAAATTTCCATTTCCCTTTCTGAAGTCAAAGTTTATCAGTTGTTTTCTGTATCCGTTTAGGAAAATTTCTGATACTTATTGCAGCAGATTGTTTTTTTTCTGATATCATCAAATTTCATGGAATCATCTCTCCTCAGATGCTCCTGAGGAGAATCTCTGGGCTGTTTCAGTAGCTGTGCCAACTTTGGTATCTCAAGGCCCTGTATCCCTCAAGCTTGCTTGGCTTTCATAGTCACGCCAACAGATTTCTCAAGGTAGTTAAGGAATGATTTCTTTTCCCTTTTTTTTTTTTTTTTTTTCACTTCACAGTTACTTTTATTCTTCTGAGGGAACAAGGAGCAGAAACAAAGTGGAGGAGAATTGACAGTATTACACAAAACCCTGAATATAAAACAGCTGCAGCGTGTTCATGTGTTAGGGGAACTCGTGGCTTTATGAATTAACTCCTTTACGAAACTGCTGAAGCTGATTTATTACCTGTGAGAAGCACTGACTGAGACTGTAAAAATCCAAGTTTTTTTGTGTGTCTGTAATGCTGTAAAAGAGGTGGTTATAAATAAGATTGGTGGTTATGAATAAGCTCATGAATTTCCCATTGTTTCGGCCCCTGGGGCATTCAAAGATAACATGTCTAATTTTCCCTGGGTGGCTTTGTTGGGTAGCTCAGGGAGTCACCCACTTCATTTGCTGGTTGTGTGATGTATATAATACCTAGTTTGCAGAAATGGGCTTGTCAATTTAACAGAGATGGATCCAAGATTGTCAATTTTATTTCCTCCCATCTGTTAACCTGGCTCTGTGTTCTCCAGGCTACGTCTAGGAAATACAAATGCAGGAAGCCAGAAAGCTGCTGGAAATCTTAGACCAAACAGCACCAAAGAAACCCAGTTCTATTGCTACACAGGGAGTTAGAGCTTAAATCCTGGTATTTCTAATGGATCAGTGTAAAGGTGTAGATCCAGGAATGCTGTGTAGTGAAGGTGGGTCAGCTCCCTGGACATATGGTGGGACATATGGCTCTCACAGGATGCTGCTGGGCCTTAGCTGGTGAGAGGTGATGAGCTCTGGGTGTGCCAGGTGGGATCCAAACCACACCTCCCATGGCTTTTTCTTCCCCCACACCATCACAGGGAGGTCATTTTAGCTGGAATTCCTGAGTTGCTCTGGGTTTTTTTTGGCAAGTGAAGAGAGAAGTTTGCAAAGGAACTGTCTCTAATGCTGCAGCCTGACTCTGCTGCCAGCAAGCTCTGGGTGAAAAAATGGCCTTGGAGTTTCATGGGGTGTTTTCAGCCTCTCCACGGTGGATGCTGCTTTGTAAACCTGGATTGTGGCTCATCTCCACCTTTCCCTTTCCTGACTGGAGAGTCCCAGTCTTCCCAGTCTCCTCCTACACAAGTGTGTGTTCTCAGCTGTTGAGTTTTTAAGTTGTAGTTTGCTCTTGTAACCTCTACGGGACCTGAGCAGCATCTACAGTGAGGGTTTGCTGGGGGATAAGCAGCAGTCAGACCAAACCTCTTCACCTGTGAGAATAAATGTCCCTGTAGAGCTGTGCTTGAAGGATTTGTAAAGAATTAAAAAATGCTTCTAATGCAAATTCTTGAGAGATGTCAGATGATGAAAACATAATGCAAGAGTGAGGCTGAGCCACTGTTTGTCTTTCTGGATTGATTCTCAAAAAAAAACCATTTTGTGGCACTGGAGTTCTTCAGAAAGAAAAACCCAAAGCTTCAAATTAAGGGAAGTGGTTGGGTTTGACATTACACCATCTGGCATCTCTATCATTTTCCCCACCCCAGCTTTGCCACGGAATCATTACATCCCTTATGTATCTGACGTGGTGTTACTATGTGCACAGGGAAAGCCAGGAAGCTTTTATGGACCTTTTCCCACCGTCTACTGAAGGCAGACAACCTGTGTGAGTGTGCCTCTGACGCACAGCAGTTACACCTGGTGTTGAAGTGGTTAGTTCTGTTTCAGTGTGAAGCATTCCTGCCTTTTGGACAGGTTTTCATCCATCTTACGGCTTCTCAATTTTTTTGAGAATTACTTTTTTTTTTTTTTTTCTTTTTTTTTTTTCCTTCTCTTGGAAAATTACTCCAGTTTTTTTTCTTGTTTTGTTACATTTCTGTCCATTATATCCCAATAACCAGATGGCTGATGGCTGGGATTGGGTAGAGGCTGCATGAGGAGAGTTGGCAGGTCACTGGAACAAGAGGTTTTAACTCTGAGCAAGGCTTGTGTGTCATCCAAGTCACATCTCAACTTCTAACAGAGTTTTGGAGCTGTGACTCTGCTCTTAGGGGTTGGCATTGCAGTGCATAAACTTTTACAATAATATTTGATTTGAGCAGATTGACAAGCACACCCTTAAATTTTGTATCCAGACCTTGTTTTTTGTCCTCTTTTTCTACCTTAAACCATCTTCTGTTTGTCTCTACTTCCCCTCTTGTCTTGCTGTGTACTTATGTCCCCTTCATGGCTTTTTGTCAGTGACTTCTTCAATTTTCCTGCCTTCCAAGTTATTTTAATCAAACTCTTCACCTCTGTTTCTTTATAATCTGGCAATTTATATTTCCCATTCTGCAACCTTCCCCCAATATGTGTTTGCTAAACCTCTCACCATGGGCTGTGCTCCTTTCCCTGCCCATCAGTCTTGGATGCACTTACATCCTCTCATATATATCGATCCTGCTTTCCATCTTCCAGCTCCAAGTGCTCTTGTTTTGCTCTGGTTTTCTGCTGCTCTGCTCCACTTCCCTACAGTCTTACACAGGAGCTGTGGTTAGGAGCTGGCATGGAAAGCCAATCTTTCTCTGATTTCTTCCCGAGAAAAGTGGGGAAGAGCAGGAGGATGAACTCCCCAGGGGTTCCTCCCAAGGAACCCCTGCAACTGTGGAAAAACCAGCTCAGCTTCAGGGCTTGTGGCAGAGCTGTCGCTGATTCCCCGAGTGCAGAGCCCTGCCCTGCACCTCACTAATCAAGTTTTAACGTTGTTTTTCCTCTCTTTTTCCTTATTTTCCTCGTGGTTTTTCCATCATAGATTTTTCATTCATGAAGATTAAACCTGTGAGATTTTTGGAGGCTGTAACACTAAAGGAGCAGGCTGGGTTTTACACATGGCAGAAACTGTGTGATTAACATTTATCTGTCTGGAAAACCTATTAAAGGGAAGTTGAGATGCATTTAGAATTTACCATTAATGTTTGTGGGCTTTTTTTTTGGACAGCAGCACTAGGAAACAGGAAAACTAGTGGATGAAATTATTAGTATTTTTTGTAAATAACTCCTTCAGATGACACTTCTGGCTGGGAAAGGCGTCTGGTGTCACAGCAGCAATGCAAGTGGCACAAGCCTTCTCTGAGAGACTCAGTCCCTTCTCTGTCAAATGCAGGCTGCTGGGTGTATTTGCATTGGAGTGTTTTATTCTCATTAAAATAATTGTCCATTTAATCTTTTTTTTAATATGTGTGTGTGTGAAGTGGCAGCCTTAGAGGCAGCTTTGCAATTACAGGTCAGCAGTGTCTGTGTTCAGATCAAAAAAATCATCTGTTTTGTTGCATTTACTGGAGTGGCAATACCTTAATGTGTCTTTTTGTCCAGAGCAGCCTGACAAGTGCTTCCTCATAGAACTGGGGAATTCAAAGGATAATTGTAGTGCTGAGTAAAGAATTCATTAGAGGAACGTAATTTTAAACTCTTATCAAAAGGGGTTTATTGAATATTTGAGTCTTTAAATGCTATGGAAAAGAAATGTCTTTCTCTGCTGAAATTTCTAGACATTTTTTTATGAAAATTTGGAGGGAATGACTGTTTTTATGTGGCAAATACATCACATTCTTCATAAATACAAGTAGAGCCTTTCCTATTCTGAAATGGGCTCACTGACCTTTGGCACTTTACTGCATGTTTTAATCTTCTGTGCACCTTGACAGAAAAGTTTGTGTTTTCAAGGGAAGTTCTACATTTTAAAAGGACAGCAGAGAGCATCTTAGTTTTCCTTTAAAGGAAATAGCAACAACAAGCCCCCAATCTGTAGATATTTTTTTTCCTCTCTGATTTACATTTGGGAAGGGGAAGAAAAAGCATGGGGATATATTCAATGTATCAGGATGTCTGATTACAAAATATATCACATACACTGAAGGAGAACAAGAGATCATCTCTGTTGCTAGCCAGTTTTCTGCCATTCTTCTCTCAATTAAATATGTTAATATGGCAAAATCTCTTTGTGTCACTGACATGGGCTTTAAAATTTTCATCTGGAGGCCTGTCCTTATTTCATTAATTTCCCCTTAACTAGTGGTGCCTCATTATGAGCTGCATCAAAGCTTATGTAAAAGGGGAAAAAATCCGATGAAATCAAATTTTCATTTTTGAGGCTTTCTGGGGGCAACATTTGGACTGGAATAACAGCAATGACAGTGGAAAAAAAAAAAGGCTCTGACTTCAGGGGTCTTTTCTAACCACAGGAACTGGACAAATTGGAGTTGAAAGGACCTTGGGAATTAATGTGTTGTACAATACACGGAATAGCCAATTAATTACAGATGGTTTAGGTCACATCAGAACTGTGGCTCATATTCTTGGCAGTTTTTTTCTCCTTTAATAGCCTAATGAGAAAATAAGGACTGGAGTAAGCTGGGGTAAGCTGGGGAGGTGGCCTGGATCTAAATTTGGTCACACTTGTAGTGTCAGACTAGAACAGGCCTGATGATGCTGAGGGGTTTTGCTCTGAGGTGGCTTCTTTGCAGTGACCTTGTTTCTCTTTGGCACAAAGGTTTGAAAATCAAGGGTGGCACTGAGCTAGGACAGGTAAAAATCTGCATGGTGGAGTGGTTTTCTTAAAAAAATTCCGCAAAAAGTAATTGCTGATTATTTCTCCTCACTGAAAACTTTGTCTTTTGGAGGGATTTTTTATTATAGTAACTTTTGTGTGGGAGAGTTGTCAACCTCCAAAATGGCTGAGCTTTGCTAATGTTGTCTGCAGATGTAGAGAAAAGTCCCAAATTGTTTTGGAGGTGTGGGATTTACTCTCAGCTGTTTCAGCCTGGCTTTGTGTGTGACATTTAAAATAAGGTGGTGAGAAAGTTGGGTGAAAAGCTTTCTGTGTCTTATTATCATTCCTTCACAAACTGTGGTCCTCTCAAACTGTCTGGGAGCCCAGAATCAAGGCTCACATATTATTGCCTCACCCAAAGGCTCCCTCTGAGGAGACACACTTGACTTTTCCCTCCCTCAGTACAACTGTTTGCAAGGCCAGCAGTTCACTGGGTGCTGACTATGGATTTCACTTGGCCTATAAACTATATTTTGCACCCACAGAGCGGAAATCTGTGCACCTGCTGCACCAAGGCACTGCTTCCAACTTTCAGCAGCAAAGACATTGGTTTTAGAAAAAAAACAAGCTGATAAATGCAGCCACAATGAGGATTTTTCTACCTTTAGTGCAAAATATTTTCCTCTTCCCTTCAAACCTTGGGGGAGCTCTCCAGTGGGTGACAGATGGCCGATTACGTGGCAAATGTGTGCCTGGGCCGCATTAATAGGAATGTTTGTGGCTGAACCACATTAGGACCAACCTTGCTGCTTTTTGCGGTCCTGGGAGAGGTTGGTAACACTTGTTCTGAAATCTGGGAAGTGACAAACGAGCCATTAGGAATTTTATAGCCAGGGGTTTTATTAAATGCTTGTTGCAGGATGTTTGGGGCCTCAGGAATTGATGTGCTGAGGGGGCAATGTTGTTGGAGCCACCCAGGAATGTTATTATCAGGGCGGTGCGGGGGGAGGGTGCGGGCAAGGAAAAAAATTAATGATTATCTAATAATACAATACCTTAAGAGGATGCTCAGGACATCAATATATACTTCTAATTTCGTGTTTCCCAGAATGTGGATTGCTGTGGATCCTGGTGAACATCCTGTGGTAATTTTGGGACATTTTTAGTCCCTTTCTTTGAGCGTGTGAGAAGCTGTTAAATTGGATGGTTGGGGATAGTGGAAAAAGATCTTGAAGTTCCCAGGTACTAAATAACATCTTTCCCTTTTCTCCCTGTAATGGAAAGATGGGCTAAAGGGCTCAGGAGTGATCCTAGATCTGTAAAATTGTATTGGAACAAATGAAGTGCCCCTCAAGCGCCAAATAAATAGGTATCTGTTGACGTCACCTAATGTTGAGCTAATAAAATATGCTGCTCAAAAACCGTTTCATTTCCTTATATCTGCACGTTCTAAATAGCTCTGGCTTCAATTTATTTTGTTGACTTAAAAAAAAATATTGTTTGGACATTAAAAATTGAATTATCAATTCCATTATCCTCCTCGTGCACTTCAATTTCAGGCTTATCTGCATCACTGAAGAAGTCTTCCAGGAATTTTTATTTTTATTTTTTAACTGGAAAAGCTCTATTATTACTTGCAAAACCTGTGTAGAAAGTTGCACAGTTGCTAATAATCTGGGATTTCCCCAGTGTATATTTTTTTCCTTGCTTCGAGTATTTGCAATTAGAAGTCTCCATCTCAATGGGATAATTAAAAAATAATTTACCACTTGGAAGGTATAGGTCTCTTCAGGCAATCTGCACTGCTATTGGTTAATTATTACTAATTTTTGGTTATCTGATACAGTTCTTCCCGACCTGACATCTGCATAATGTAGAAGCTAATGAGAACAGAAATTAAGCCTGGTAGTTGACATGTCCTCTATTCAATTTGTGAGAGTGAGGTGGAAAGAGATTAAAAATAAAATTGTTAAAGTGGGACTCCAGCACTGCTGGCAAAGTTTTTATATAGATGGATATGTGTGTAGAGAGAGAAAGACACACATGTGATTTAGCCAGCCCTTCAGTTGCTTTTTTTTGTCCTGCTGGCTGGAATACTGACTACAAATCTGAATATTATGGTATAACTTTGATACCCAGTTGTTGTGGGACTTGCTGTAAAAACAAAGTTTTTCCTCTCTCTTTGCAGTACATTTTTACTTTTACAGTTCTCAAGGATACATTTCCATTGCATGGTATGCAGTGGTGTCTCTTATGTCATTAATGTATTTGAGTAGCTTTTCCACTTAGAAACTGCACCGGATTGTCAGAGTTTGCTGTACTTGGTCAGAGAAGGTGACATCTTGCTGCATCTCATGGGAGTCACTCCCGTGTTATACCCAGTGGGTTTTCTACATCTCTCCTGGCCCCAGAATATTTATTCTGTCTAAGTTGAAACTATTCATGGACCTTATTCTGAGACGTGATGGGAGATGGAGATTGTGGGATGTGACAGTGTTTAGAATCACAGAATCCTGGAATGGTTTGGGTTGGGAGGGACCTTAAAGATCAGCCAGTTCCAATCCCCCTGCCATGGGCAGGGATACCTTCCACTAGCCCAGGTTGCTCAGAGCCCCACCCAGCCTGGCCTTGAACGCTTCCAGAGATGGGGCAGGCACAGCTCCTCTGGGCAACCCCTGCCAGAGTCTCCCCACCTTCACAGGGAAGAATTTCTTCCTAATATCTGATCTAATCCTGTGCCTCTGTCAGTTTAAAGCCATCACCCCTTGCCCCCTGATCATCTTTGTGACCTCCTCTGGACTTGGTTCAACAAAATATTTCATGTTTCAGAATACTCTCTGTTTTAGCCTCATAGAAAGTAGCACATAAATTTGGGTAAAGGGAGAAGACAGAACTTCAGTTGTTCATGCAAATTAAAACTGGCTTATGGAGACAAAGGACATAACGGAGTGCACGTGCAAAATAAAAGGGGATTATTTTAAAGCAAATAAGGGTCAGATACACAACAGAACCATTATGGGAAAGACTAACCTGATGTTCAGCTTGGGTCTTGCAGCTCTTATACAGGAGTAAAAGCTTGTTTTATTTGGCTGAGATCAAGTTGTTCCTATTAGCCATGAATATGGACAAGGATATTAAGAAATAAAAGGCCACCTATCACATGTAGGAGGTAGTTTACCAGTGTAGCTGTGACCTTTATTGATCCAGAGGCATTATTCCATTTTTAAAAGCTGCTCCATTTTGCTTTTGTTGACTGCAGAGCAACAAAACACTTGGAATTTTTCTTAATGAGAAAATAGCCGGATCCCGGTTGAGGGAATTATGATGATAAATGGGCGAAATCTGCTCCCATCTCAAACCCCACACTTTTTTTTTTTTTTTCTTTTTCTATTCAGCAGCCACAAAATATGACAACAGATGCAAACAAGCAAGTTCCAAAGCCCATACAATAAGATTGCAGCAGAACTTTGGAAAAAGGGGGAGTGCAGCCTGTAAGCCGAAGCCATCTGTCTCTGTTACAGAGCATTCCTTTCTCCGGCAGAACGTAATTACGGCTCTGTGGCTGGATTTATATACAAAATTGTCCCTGAGAAAAATAGAATTGATCCAGAATAAAGTGAAACTTACTGGTGCTGCTGGAAATCCCCAGGAGTAGGGTCCCAGAGTTATGATTTCCATGCCATTCTCTGTCTCTCCAGTGGCATTTGGTGGCAGCAGTGGTGTCTGTGGTAATGGGTTACTGACCCCGTGGCTTGTCATTAAAAACAGCTCTTTCATGCTTTATCAATAATGGAATTTAGAGTGCTGGAACAGTTCTTTCAGGGATGACAGGTAAATTCTCAGTCCTGCTGCTTCCAGTGATAAATTTCTTCTGGCCTTGCCGAAGATTTAATTATGGCTTTTAAATAAAATTGAAACCACAGCTGAACTGTGATTCTTGCGAGGAGGAAATTGAGCAAATTTCAGTGTTTAGCTTAGAATTCTGGAGTGGAATTTTTCACCTACTTTTAGATAAAATATTACTGTTTTGAATAATACACACTGGTATATGTGAACCATTCAAATTAGCCATCTCTTGTTCCACTTAGTCATAAATGACTTATTAAATAAAAAAAAGGTTTAAGACTCTGTATTATAATAGAACTGGCTCAGGTCATTTTTAACTTGGCTGAATTACAGTACTGTCCTAAAGTCAGGACAGGTGGTGCCAAAGAATTTAGTGCTGCTCCGTGCAAACTATTATATTGCTCGTGTAATTTCAGGTGTTTAAAAATGAGGCTTCTAAAGTAAACACAGCCTGGAACAGAATCATCTGGTGTGGAAATGGGATTGCTTTCCCCTTCTCATATTGGCTCTGAGCTTTACCCCCTCGTGATGGAGGTGGTGTCAGGTACGGAAGCGGCACCTGGATGAGCCGTGGCACAAAATGTAATAATGCAGTTAAGGGCAACATTAGGAGGAGTGAATCACAATGATCTCAAAGTGCTTTTTTACTCAGAGAAATTGGGAGCATTGGGCACGTTATTAAAAAAATGAAGGAGCTGGTTTATGTTTTGTCTGCACCTCTTTCCTCTGAATAATTCTGTCATTGTCGCATGGACACACATCCCCCTCCTGTCGGCTGTGCCCTGTGGTGGTTTGCTATTCCTGAAGTTTAATGGGGTATCCATGAGAACCCTGCTCCTTGAAATAATAATATTTATCTCCTTAAATTCCTGCTGAGCGGTTTACCAAGGTCAGATTTGCCATCAGTTGGCTTAGCAGCTTTTTATCAGCTTACAGCCATGGACCCTCTGTGCACGGCTTTGTGCTGCCACTGGGCCTGAAGGCACAGCAAAGCCCAAGGGGATGAAGGAGGAGGGAGAATGGGAGACCCCTAAAATATCAATTATCTTCCAACTGGCTCCAGCTCTAGTGCCTGACTTCAGTGGCTAAGGATCTTTTGGTTGTCAAAAAGAAGGAAAACCTCTTTTCTCCCCATGCACTCGGAATCACTTGGCTCTATGAAATCCAGAGTTGGCTTTCATCAGTGTTTTGAATTCTTGCACAAAAGTTTGCCTCTGAAACAGTTTCCAACTTTGTTTCTATCCAGTCACTTGAGAAAGGTCTTTCTTTTAGTCTTGCCCTAACTAGGTTTGGCTTTAATGCCCTTTTACCTGACAACTGGCAGTGACCTGCAGCCTTCCATTCCCTGAACTGCCGTGGTGCTTTGGGTAACATCTGCTTTTACTGTCCCTTCCAGCAGCAGATGCTTATTTTAAAAACAAATACTAATGCATTAGTATGCAATGCTCAGAGCAGCAATTTGAGAACTCAGTTAATGTGATTTTCCTGTTCTGTAACACTTGTTTTCCTTGTATGCAAACTCTGGTGGAGCAACTGTGACAGTCTTCTCAGCTGAAGTCTGAATATTAATTTGCTCTGGCTATAGGAGCTGTTACCAATATGGGCTTTAATGAGGCTGGCACTCAAAAGCATTGATGTGTAACTGGTGCTGTCTTGAGGAAAGATGAAAACACTGTGGAGTCACCAAGGGGCAGCTGAAGTCGAGGAGCAGCTTGCCAGCTTTTATTATTTCCCTGACAGTCTGTTCTAGCTGGGTTTGCTCAGCTCAGTCCATCTCCTACATGAATGTGCAGGGCTCCTTGCACTCCCTATTTAAGATTTGCTTATCAGTTTACCACTTTGCTTTTTCTTTTCTTTTTTTTTTTTTTTTTTTTTTAAGAGGCCAAAATGAAACACCCTTTGAGGATCAAGTGTAAAGCAGCCCCTGGCATCAGAGAATCTGGAGAACAGATGCTATAGGGAACGGAGGATAACTGTCCTGTAGCTTCTGCTTGCTGACATTCTCACATCAGTGAGGATGTTTGGACACTGGACCCCATCTCATGCAGGAAATGAATCATTTAAGATGGTGATTATTGTGTTTTTGCAGAACTTCTGTGTTGCAAAGCTGCTGTTCCAGTTAACTTAGCAGAAAAGTTGATGCTTAGCAGCAAGTTACATTCTTTAACAGTAAGTTTTGTCCTTTGGTGGGAGTTTTCCTGGCAGTTCTTTACTTATCTTGAAGGTAGACAGCTATAAATATTCACAACTATTCTTACAAAAAGAAATACCAAAAAAACCCACCCCAACCTATGAGTAAAGGGCCTCCCCACAGTGACCAAAAGCAGATGGCAAAACCCACCCCCCAGTGCTATTCCTTAAAGGATCTTTGGCAGCCTGTGGCCAGGAGGTTTTCAGTGCCCCATGCAATGGAGCTACAACTTTCGGTGCATTACTAGGTTGGTTTTGTTTTTTGTTTTTTGTTTTTTTTTTTTTTTTTTTTAAAGAGGATTAATTGGACAGATTTTCAATCTAGCCAGTTAAGGAAACTGGGGCAAGTTCTGCTTGATTTCTACCATCAGTAATTCCTTGCAGTGGCTGAAGCTGTTTATCCAGAGAGAAACACGAGCAGAATTTGCTCTGTTTTGGATAACCACTAACAAGTTACAATAAGTGAGTCATAGCAAAGCATGTGTGCTCTGGGGACAAATCCAGGGAAAACTGCCGAGAGCAAATTTGGGTGGGAAAGGGATGATATTTGCACAGTGTTGTCAACACGTTTCCTGTGGGGCATTTGGGGTGAGCTGATTCTTACTCTGTTGAAACCTCAGCTGGGAGGAATCTGAAGACCTGAATTCTTGAGAAATCTTTGAAAGGGTTCTCGGTTTGAGTCGAACACAGTCGGGCCAAAGGATATTCTGCACGTTTGGCAGCGTGTATTGATTTCCTGCTCTCCACCTGAACTCTGGGATCTGTGGTGATTTCTCAGTTATGTGGAGTATTGGAGTAAATTCAGAGGGAGGCAGATGACTGACAGCGCAGCAGAGCTGATCTGTGCTGGAACATGTGTCTTGTCCTGCACAGAAACAGGCAGGGAGGAGACCTGGTGGAGTGAGTGAGGAGTTGAGGGAGTGGATTAGAACCAGCAGCTCTGCTTCGAACTTGTGCCTCTTGGGGCAAAACTCTCCAGCTTGGAGTGAAATACTGTTTTCATTAATTCCAAGGTAAACTTCTCTTTGTTTCAGTGGAATGTGTTTTCATCCTCTGCTGTTTCTTATGTTGGGTTTTTTTTTGTTGTTTTTTTTTTTTTTCAGATATGATACACAGGTGGGGAAAAAAATGCTATAATATTGAAAATCATCAGTGTTATTACAGTGCTGCCAGCAAAGAAACAAGCAAATAAACCCTGTTGTGGCTGCAGCATTAAAGCTTCTCCTTCACCGATGCTTTCCTTGGATATTGAACAATTTTGCATTTTCTCATTTCAATATCTTAAAATCTGTTGTTTTAATGTCATTTTATTCACTTGATACATTCCAAAAATTTGCTTCCTGACAAATTTGCCTGTGGTGTTTGCACATCCAATATTATTGTACCTTTGTGACTCTGTCTTTTGCCCACTGAAAAAAAACACCCCAAGCCCTGAAATGTTTTTAGGAAATACATGTAGTAAATTACTTACTGCTGTAAATACATCATTAGTCTTGCCAGCTATCATAAAAAATCCATTTCAGTACATCCTAATCTCTACAATTATTTCCAGATTATGACATGATAAACAATAGACTTGGGATCCACAAATTAAAGCATATCCTACTGATGACTATTGAAGATGACTGAGTAATTGCTGGTGGTGAAGGGTGGAGCTTTCCTGTAGGATAATCTTACAGCAGCTTATATGAATTTATAAATACAACTCCTCTTTTCCTTCCCTTGCTCTCCTCCCAGCCTGCAGCGCAGTCTGTGCAAGTCCAACTGGTCTTTCTTCTGTTCTGTTTCCAGGCTCCAGTTTAAGCTCAGGGTGTGCAAAAGTGCCTTTTATTTTTCCCAGAGTTGGAAGAACAGGTAGAGAGGAGAGGCTTCAGGTGCTAATCTCCAGGTTTTGAGACTGAAAAGTTGTTAATTATTAACAAGAAGTAAACCCATCATCTAATTTTCCATAGTCTGATAACTTTCAGTCAGTGCTAACTATGGCCTGATTTGAACAAGCCACATAAAAGTGAACAATTATGTATGGGATTATTCAGTATATGCAAAACATTAATTGTCATATTTGGATTGAAACAGCCACATCCTTGCTGGCCTGCCAGAGAAGGATGCCAGGACTTTGTATTTCAGCCTGGGAATACGCTGGGAATTGGTCCATCGCTGATGAAAGCAGTGGGCAGAATTCTAGTTTTGCTAAAAGGCTGCTAAGGACCTTCTCTCACTTGTTGGTTTTGAAACTTCAAAGAAAAACCACTTTGCTAAGGATATTGCTTGAACTTACTTAGTCTCCATTTTTAACATCAAGTTAAAACCAACACTGCCAGCAGAGTTCTAACAAAAGGTAGAATGCAGTGTTGTCGTACAACTCATTAGAAGTGAATAGGTGAAATGTGTGGTTACTTCAGAGACTCAAGTGCGTGACAGGGAGGGAAAACAGTGGACAAGAAACTTCTTAGAAGGCAGAACAAGGTCTCATCCCCAACCTCTTTTTCCAGCACACTTTCCATGGCTCATTAAGGCAGCTGCTTTCCTGTAATCATGGCTATACCACAAAACCAGGAGCAGCTTCAGGTGTTTCAGGGCGAAAGCAAAGCTGTGAAGTGGGCAGATTATTGACACCCTTAGCCAATGGCTTCTGCAAACCCACAGCGTTGTCACTTTGCTCATGGTTTTGCTTGAGCAAAGCAGAAATGGATTTTTTTAATGTGCAGCTGTGGTTGTCACACACGCTGTGGTCCCTTTTCACTAGGGCTGGCTGTTGCAAAGACACCTCCACCTCAGATGGCACAGCTTGAATCTGAGTTTGAAACTAAGGTTTCTGTTAAGACCTTTCAAGCAAAATGAGTATTTTCTTTCAAAGATCTCCTTGGGATTAGTATGTCCTGAAGGGGACTGTGCTGAAAACCTTGTGTGGCGACTAACTCACATCTTGGGAAAAGGGTTAAATGGATTTCCCTCTGTTTCTAGTGGCATTTAAGTGGTTTTACCTTTAACTGTGTCATCTGGAGATAAAATATGTATGAATATATCTTACTATGCCCTGTGACAAATTGAAGGTATAAAAGTAAACCGTACTCAGATAAGTGTTTGCTGTGTCTTGATTGTAGGGAAATTAAAAGAAATGAATGAAATGAGTGAGTTCACTTTTTTCCCCTATCTCTTTGAATTGATAACTTGCTCCCTCCCTGACAAGATCTTAGTCTTTCTGAATTCAAGTCCTTTGTCTTGGAGATCTGTTTTATGGAAGTATTTTTCATTTTAAACTTTGATTGTGATATGTCCATATATATTGGACTTAAAGTGCAGCAACTCCAGAGTTCTTTGATGTGCAGGCACCAAGGATAAGAGATTAACTTCTCTCCCTGGTAGACAAAGAGTTCTTATTTTTCATCATTTTATGGGACCTTATCCAAAAGTCATCAAAATCTGTGAAAACCACCTTGTTTACTTCAGTGGGAACTGAAGGAGGAACGTGATTTTTGTGGTCCAGCATTTAAAAAAAACCCAAACCCAAACAACAACAAAAACTTCGCAGTAAAGCCATAATTGCATCCAGATGAGTTTCTCTAAGTGGTGTTGAAGCAGCTGGTGGAAATGCCTTGATCTGACCAAGTTCAGCGTGACACTTGTTCCTGAATGTGGGAAAAGCCGACGTGATCTGGGAGCAATTAGTCTGGAACCGACAGCACCCCCCGAGCGATCCTTTTCAAATGAGTTACAAATACAAAGGCTAGAAAATCTTTAATAATAAGTGTATTATTCAGACACTAGAAGGTATTTTTATCAGTAACTCGGCTTCTAGGTTTTCTTAATGTGCTTTTCTTGCCTGCATCAAGCTGTACGTGCACTGCGTCGGGTAATGATGGCTGTCTTCCTGTAGTTCCGTTTCATTCTGTTCTTCTGCACATAATGCACATTACAGGGTCTTCTGGGCACCTCTTTTTATATTAATATTTGGGACACCAGACTTGAATTTCTAAGCAAGACTCCAGTTTGGGATGTGGGCACAGGAGATAAGTGCACATGGAATGTTCAGCAGTGGGTTTATCGCTCGATGTCTGTGATGGGGCACGTGGTGATTCACTCCCAAGCATCCTCCTGCCTCTGAGAATGTTCAGAAGCAGCTGTTTGAGGAAGACAGCAAAAAAAAAGACAAAAAAGGCTGGTAATGGCTCACGAGAACTATGTTCCCATCTTCAGAAATGGGCTGTAAATGTGTCTCCCCAATTTTAATGGAATTATCTGTGCTGTTTTGAATAAGGGAAATACCAAGGCCATTTGACCTGTATATTGTTTTCTGTGAGGTTCATGCTGAACTGCTCAGCTATTAATGCTTGACCAGAGACCCCAAAAAAACAGGTTGGGGCAAAATAGAAAAGAAACTAAAAAAAAATAAAATTGAAGCTCTAATTTTTTGGGAGGCAGCAAACGCCAGAATGGGAGCTTCCTGAGATTAACTTTTTAAAATAGCAATAGTATGTAGGACATGTATTTCTTAATGGAAAATGGGAAGAGGGAACAAAAGAGGAATTTCAGGAAAATATACTGATTGAAAACCAGCAAGGCATGATATACTCTCCAGCTTCTGAAACAGAGGAACAAAATTAACTTCTAAAATTCTGTTATGACTAGCTGAGCGGAAATGTAATATAGTAAATCTTTCAGTATTATGTAATAGAATTAGTCAAAAGATGACAAAAGCATAAACTATGCACTAATGCAAAAGCCTTGCAGGACTCATGTTTAAATTGGCTTGTGCCTGTTTGATTTATGCTGGTGTGTAAGTACACTCAGCTACTACAGTTTTTTGGAAGCATGGACAGGAGCCTCTTGTTCTGTGTTTGCTGTTCCTATTTGTTTTTGGTTTTTTGTAGAAACATTTGCAAATACATTAGGAAATATTATAACAGTGCTGTCAGTTATGGGGTACTGGGAATACATAAGTCTGTTGTGCTCTCTGAGAATATAATTAGGGAGAAGCAAAAAGCCTTATTTTCCTGCAGTGGTAAACTGCTTGGAATTGCTTGATTGTCTTGAGCTCACTGGGCTCAGCTTAGACGCACATAAAACCCATCAGCAGCAAACTTTTCACTCGAGCAGCATCAATACATTTTGAGAGGAAGCATTCCCCTGGTCTCATTTAGACTGCAGGCCAGAGCTCTGCCTGTGTTGGGATTTCAGAGAACAAAATATATACAAACACCCTTTTTTTTTTCTCCCCCACCATAATTTCTGATGGTGCCTCTAAGGACGCTGCGGGTGTGACTATGGTGGCGGCTGCGTTGTTCGTGCATGGGGCGTGTAACCCTGCCAGCTGTGCAGCCCCTGTTGGCATCTTTTAGAGCAACCCCCTGAACCAGCTAGAGAGATGAATGGATAATTTATAGCTGGGAAAGTTATCGAGTTCCATTTCAGTTCCTTCCCATGTGTCTGAGCCTCATTTCTGCTCCTGTCTGGTGGTAGAAACACCGCTTGATGCTTCATCAGCACATCTTTTCAGCTGTGGTGTGCAAATACTGTCAGTATTTTAGTATCTTGAGATACCAGAGCTTAGCTCTTTCCCATTTCCAGCACGACAGAGGTGTTTGAAACCTCTCTCCTGAAGCAAAATGCACAAATATGGGAAGCTGCTCTCAAGCACATTGTAAAGAAAGTGGCACAATGCAGTGGGAAAGATGGAAGAAATGTATTAAAATGGAGTGTTTCTTTGTAAAGTGTTATCGATTTAAGGCAAGGAAGAGGATTGAACATAACGCAGACTGTTCTGGAATAAACCAGGATGGACTGGGAGCTCAGATGTGTTCCTGTTTTCAGAATCCTGTTTGCTTCCAGTCCTGTTCTTTGACTGATTTGTTGTGCCTTGCTCTCCAGCCAGGCTGGGAGGCTCTGTGCGGTAGCGGCTGCACGATTAGGGCTGTGCCCTTGTCCCTGCTGGTGTGGGACGTCTCTAATCCCGTTGTCTGGTGCAGAAGGCACATCTGTGCTGTCTCCAGGGCTGCATCCTGCATGCAGCAGGTATCAGACTCGTTGTTCAGGACTGGGGGAGGTGGGGATTCCGTGTCCCCGCATGGAGTGATTGGAGTGGCGTTTCCGGCTGGCGTACTCCTGCACGGCCTGTCCTCGTGTCACCTGCCATCCGAGTGGGAGTGGGTGGGAGGCAGTGTCTGTCAGCAAACGCTTCCTCGAGCGGGGATGAGGTAACTTTGTAGGATTTAATGGGATCCATGTGACTTGTGCAGCTGATACTGATAACTGATTTATGTGCTGATGGATCTGACAAGTGCCCGGCCTCCTCTGAACCCTCCACCCTGGCCTGCCTGGCAGAGAGGCAGCGAGGTGATGCTTATCCCGGCGTGGTTTCAGTCCACCCACACGCACCATATGCATAATTTTTCCATAAAGGATGACTGTCGGGATATATACAATCTCAAGACAGTTGCACCTACTCTTATTTTTCACATGCAACTGTTTAGCTGATCTAACCGAAACTAATTCTGAGACTATTTGTTCCCTTTGAGAATGCATTGTGTGATGCTTATTTAATGAAGGGCCTGGTATCTGCTGTCTTATGTTCCTATTGTTCCTCAGTTCCCTTGTGTTTGTTAACAGAAATGTCCTTATGGGAATTTTTATTAAGTGTGACGATACTGTTTGCATTCCAAGTTACAGATAAATGGCTGCCTTTTCAGAAGTGCTCTTGTTGGGTGACTTTCATCTTATAAGTCGGTGGTAAATCCTTCATTAGTATCAGAACTAGTACAGCTAAAGGTAACGCACAAGCAGTTTTGGAAATGATGTGCAAAGAAGGTGTCTGCTTGTGGGACTGACAGGATAACAAGCTCGTTGCTTCTGTTACAATGCTAGAATTTGGCTATTTGCATAATATGGAGCAGTAACACTTTAATTTACAATTCATGCATAAGCCTTTCAGACAGTGGTTTCAGACACGACTGAAATTTGGGAACGCTTCTGAAGTAAATTGCAGGTTTTGAGCACATTTTGTTATGTATCGGGAATCCAAAATTGTACTCAGATGCCCAAGCCTGGAAACGGAACGGAACTGGGCATTTTTGTGTGAATGGTTCTTGAACAAGGGATTTGGGGAAGTGCTGATACCATTTGGTGTTTAGTTGTGCATGTAACAGATAATTCTGTGGTAATTCTGTGCTCGCACTGTAAACTCGCTGGCTTTGTTAATTGGGTGGCTGTGAAGAGAAGAGCCTGCGGTTAAAAGTGACTCCAGATAACCCTTTTTGTTTTTTTGTAATCCATATTTTAGTGCTAGTGCTGGAGAAGCCTTAGAGCTGTAAGAAACCCTGGCAGGCTTGAAAAGGCCTCCCATTTGGTTGCGTGCTTTTCCCAACCTGAAAGATGTTCCTGGAGCTTTTCTCTGGTTGTTGTGCTGGTGTCTTGGTTTAAGAGGGTGATGGAGCACGAGGTGGGGCCTGGGAAGTGTTTGGTAGTGGTGATGCTGGGCTGCATGGAGCTGTGGTGTTCCCTGGTGCCAGGGGAGGTGTGTGAAGATGGAGGTAGGAGGAGAGGCAGATGTGCTGACTGAAGAGCTGGAACTGAGGTAGGAGGTAAAGCCACGTCCTGTCATGATAAACATGATAAAAACTTGCTGAGGAGCAACTTGGATTGCAAAGAACTTTCTGCCTCTTTCATGTCTCATGATAATTAACCAGTCCATTTTTATTCGACTTCTTCCAATGGGGTTCTAATTAAGCAGTAACTAATGAAATGTGAGATTAAGCACTGGCAAATCTCTGGTGGTCACAGACATGCCCGGGGCAAAGTTTAAAACAGTTTTGTAGAACTTGTGTTTGAAACAAAGCAAAAAACATTTATTACAGAAACAGGACACAGATTCTGTGAGTGGAAATGCAGATTGAATTAATTTCCTTAGTGTTGTGCTGATCAGAAAAAATGTGAAGTGAAATATGTATTCCTTTTAATGTGGTTTTTGTATCATCACCGCAAATTTTAAAAAAATGCATCTGCAACCAGATAAGAAGATGCTATCAGGCACTTCTAATTTTAATTAAGGTTCAACCTATTGGAGTGATATATATTTAAAGAATTAATTAAAATGCTGTTCGCTGTATAAGAGATTTCGGTATAGGAAATTAGTTAATTGCGGTATCAGAGGGGATCTGTGCACTGCAAGCTGTTTTGTGATGCTAAAAAAGCATCTCATCCATGTGGATGAGAAGGAACTCTTGGGAGAACCAGGAGATGATGATGATGATGACCTTTATTCTGGGTTAGTTTGAAGAAAAGAAGGTGCCGAATCTGTGCATGTCAAACAGTCCTGTTTCAGTTTCTGTTTTTCTTTAGGGTGAGTGGCTGGCACAAATGCTCAAAATGCTTGAGATAATTGGGCATAATTTGATTGCATCACAGTAATCCTGTCTCCTGCAAGAAGGGCTTTTAAGGTGGTTAAAATACCTCTAAAGACTGGAGTTTTTCAGTGCTGTCATTCTTGATAACATTTTATCGCTGCAAGTTTTTCCAAAGGTGCTGCTGGAGTTCCTCAAAGATCATATCCCGCCTTATTTAATATTTTCATTAGCAGCCTTTACAGAAGAATTAGGAGCATGCTAAATAAATTTGCCAACTCCAAAGCCGAGAGGCACTGGAAGGGTGGAGGAGGACTGGATTATTGTGTGAGAGGAACCACTTTCCTCTGCCGTTAATTGGTTTCAGGAGAATGTCGTGTGCTTAAGGACAGATGATATTAATTTCTTCCATAAGCTCGGCCTCATCATTTGGGAGCAGCAAAGAATGAAGGTGTCCTACTTGTACTTAGGAAGATGAGTTTAAACATCCACAGGTCAGGGAAGGGTAATTAGGATAATGGTGGAAGGATCAGCCAGCCTTTTTACCAGCAACCTGGAAGAGCTTGGCTTCGGAGAAATGTAAGCTGAGAGGAGATAGGATTGCTCTCCAAGTACAAGGGAGAAAAAATCCCAACCAACCCACAGTTATTTAAGCTAAAGGATGGTTTTAGGAGGAGGCATCGGGTGTGAATGTGGAATCCACTTTGCCTGGCAGGATTTCTCACCCCGTTTGGTCCTTTGCCCTGGGCACGGCGCCTTGAGCCTTAACTAGTTTTGGCAAACCCCAAGGTCAAGTGTTTGGAAGCATCTCCTCAGAGCACATTTATTGGGGAGCGTGCTGTACACGATTTCTTTGAAAAGAAGGAACAAAGCATGTCGGGGGAAGCATTTAGAAGCAAATGTAAGGCACAGGCAGCCCTGCCTTCCTGAAGGATTTACTGCTGCACTCGGTGGGTGTGTGGATGCGCCAGACTTCTTCCAACACCTCTGAGTAGGTGCCAGTCTGTCAGATTAGCTCAACTAAAATAAACCTTTCTCCCACTCCCTGCCTGCTATCAGCCCTTTCGGAGAGAATTGCCTTTTCAAACATACCGGGGTGTTCACTGGGCTTTTATTCCGCCGGTTTTAAGCCAGTTTTTAAATGAGCAGAGAGAGGGGGGTGAACAACGTTGCTGTCATTTAATGGTCTCGTCCTTTGAAACAGTGTTTGCGGAGAGATGGCTTATCTTGAGCCATCCTCTCCTTTCCTTGCCTGCTTTCCAACAGAGTGTCTCCCATTGTGTTAAGCCAATAACCCTTTTTAATAGGCTGGTATATGGTATTAATGAGCTTTTACACGGTGTTGTAAAATGTCACATGTTGCTGAGAGTAGGAATGGGGAATAGAAAAAAATATTGCCTGGATTTGTTCTGTTATTTCCAATAGGAGATGTGTGAAACGTTAATTTAAAAAAACCAAAAACAACAACCAAACCAACTTTAGTTAAGCAGGGCCTCTTTAGCCTTTGTCATTTAAAATGCGATCCCAAGGACCAAGTGTTATAGTGCTGCCTCGAAAAGCACCTGCTTTGGGAAAGTTGAAAATAAATAGGAAGTTGCTGGGAGATACTTGTAGAAAGAAAATGGGAAGCTGAAGATATTTGTAAGTAGCTTAATAAATTATTCTTCATGTTGTAATTTGCTCAGTCTTTACTTTTGGGTTTTGTCCACTTAAAAAACTGCTTGGAAGACCTATTAATTTTACCATAGGAGTGATGATATTGGATACAGTAAAAATATCTGGCCATATGCTTGTGTCTTTATTTTAAAGGACAAAGACTGATGAAATTTTAATTTCAGAGGAAAAATAATTTATTATTATACATGATGCTCTCCAGGAAAATGGGGAATAGATGGATTTAGAGCACGGATTTTCCCATTTGCACTATGGCTGTGTATAATTTGATGTGCTTGTGAATGTTCAGGGTTAGTGTCATGTAAAGAGCATTTCTGAATAGCAAGAGTAAATATCACAAGTTTTGCAGTGTTGGAGCAGACAGTCTGATGTGGACTTGCCTGGATTTCGGTATTTTTTAGCTTAGTTTTCATCTCTGGTTAGTACATTTTACATTCCTCTGGCACATTGTGCTGATTCCTTCTCTTGCTGCTACAGCTGAGCCAAGAATTACTGGTCTCTTTCAAGCTGATTACAAGAACTTTTAAAAGTCATTAGTAAAGGAAGAATACTTAAAAAAAAAAAGGCCTTATGAAGCACATTTTATTAAAAAAAAGGCCTTTCTGGACACAGAATATTTTCCAGTTTTTAAAATCAAGTCGGAATATGGAAGTTGGTCAGTGTGATGGGCAGGAGTGATGTGTTTTTTTTTTTTCCTTCTAACTTCCTGCTAGTTTTCTTCTAACATGAAATACCTGTGATTATCAGCGTTGCCTTTCACCACTTAGGAAATGCTCTTTATTTCCAGGCAGGCACCACGATTACTCCTGCAAACCCATCCATTTAACGACAACCACCCCCCAGCACTTCGCAGGGCTCAGGGAACCTGCACCATCAGCACATCCTCGTGTGTCACGGGTATTAAATAGAGAGCAGCTCTGCCATTAGAGGAATAGTCAAATCTGGGTCAGCTCCCAGAAGGAAAAGAGTTTAAAGGTCTTGGACAACTTCCTAATGCCCGTGTATGAATCGGCCGCTTCCCTGTTGTGCTTCAGTGGCTCAGGGAAACGTTGGCAGTTTTCCATATGCTCTCCCAGCCCTGTGCTGAGGTTGCTTGTCCTCCTTGGAAAGAGAGATCTCAGTACTGATGGCAGGGCTGCTTTTTGGTGTGGTGACTCCCCGTAAATTTATTGTTTGCTCCTGTCAGGTCGTTGGGACGTGTGATGTCCTAAAATAACATGGGTGCTCCTATTAATTTTTCTGTTCATGGACCCCAAATTAAAAAAATAAATAAATTAGGTCTTTCAGAAGTCAGGCTTTCTATCTTGGCATTGTTGTGGGAGCTGAGGAGCATTCCTTGCCTTCCTGTCCTCGCTGCCATTGGGCCTGTAGCATCCTTTTAATCCAGCACTAACCTGCTCAGCCAAACGTGAAATATCACAGAGATATCTTCACATTTGTGGTTTGGTTTTTTTCTGTGTGAGGTGAAGTAAACTCCAGCAAATCCTTCATCTGATCACGGAGAATAACTTTTACAGTTGCTTTTGGGCATACTTATTCCAGATCCTCTTTCTTACTTGTTTTCAGGACATAAGTGACACTAATTTGCACTTGCACAGTTCCTCTGTCTTGATTAGTGGGTGATGTGCAGATTAGCGATGACATTTTGAGAGACCAGACGTTCGCCAGCATCTTTAAAATTCTCTACTTTTCCTTCCTTGTCTGATCAAGCCCCAGGGGGACATGTCAGAGACAGCTTCCTACAACTGCACTAGAAAAACATGATCAATCCCTGGCTTGCCTGACAGATGAAAGTTTATCCCAGTGTTTGTTTTTGTTTTTTTTTTTTTTTTTTTCAAAGGGAGGAATACGGATTGTCCAGTGACTGACCCAGCATGGGTAACAGCACCTGCTGGAGCTTCATCTCAGCAGGGGAAAAAATTGCTTTTCCCTTCCATAATGGCATTTTAGGAGTTTGTAAGACATGAAAAGATGCCTTGGCAGGTCTCCAGCACCCATGGACACCCAGCATGGTTATTTCCCTGTCTTCAGAAATGTCCCTTCATTCCCGGGAAGGCTCAAGCATGTCCTAGATGGGCTCATCAGTTGATGGTGATGAACCCCAGTGTACCCAGACATGAGCTGCTGCTGTTTGAAGACATTTTCCTATTTATTATCTTCAAGCACCAGCTTATGATGCAGAGATTTCCCTGAATGACTTGGAGACTACACGCGACTCACAGATTGATTTGCAAACCTTAGGAACAGGTTGGTAACGTGGGGATTTGACCTAAAGTCTTCTTAGAACTACTGAGCAAAACAGAACAAGAAATAAATATTTTTACGAGCTAGATTCATTTTCTTCCCTCGAAAGTATCTTGCCACTGAAATCTTCGCATCAATCAGTTGCTGCAGGCTTTTTTTTTGCATAATCCAAACCAGGCTTTTGTTAATACTTCACCAGTATCCTTTCAGCTTGCTGAATGTGTTGTAATTGATTTGGAGGGATTATATGGGAGGATAAAGTTGGTCTTTATTAGCAGGAGGAGAGCAGTGGGTAACCTTTAATTGTTTTATTTTATTTAAATAAACCATCAGTATTTACTGTGGCAGTGAGAACTGTGAGTGGTTTCTGTAGCGTGGAAGGGAAGATGAAATACCCATCAGAAATGTGCTGATTAGAAAACCTGTGGTAACCAAACCTCCTGGACCTTAACAGGGGGTGCTGTCCACCCTCTTCACCTCCTGAGTTGGTTTTGCAGCACATAAACCCAAACCTAAGTGGCTGAGGGAGCAGCAGGACTCCTGTCCTTTGGAGGAGGTATCAGCCAGGCCATGGCAATGGTGGCTGGAGCCTGGAGGAGCTCAAAGGGTGGGATTAGAAGAGTTTACATCCTCTAACTTTGCACTTTGAAATCACTTTGATAGGTGCTTTTGGAGGATTGCGCAGGGTTGGGTTGTTTATTTGATTTGTTTGGGGGATTTCATTTTTTTTTGAAGTCCCTGTGGCTTGGGTTGCTTTGCCCTCTGGTTTTGCAGCAAGGCCAGGATGGAGTTTAAAATGGATATTTGGAGAATCAAACCTACATTGATCATACCAGTAGGGTGCTGCTTCTTGGGACACAGGATATCACCTTCAAATCCTGTTGTGGGTTTGTCTAGGTAATAATTTTTTACCACACCCCTCAACCAAATTGTTCTAAGTTGAGAGAAACTTTATGCATCAAACCCAAATCCGATTGGGGAGAAATAATATTAGGATTTATTACTACACAATAAAAACTAAACAACTATATCTACTACAATACTAATTAAGTAAAAGCACTATGCATCTACAGTTTGAGTCCACAAAAGTACTCCTCCCCCCTTTGCATCAGTCCAGGAGGAGAAGTAAGCAGATTCTTCTAAGTCACTCCGCAGCACTTGTAAGTTCCTTCTCTGTTGTCTCTGGGACAACTCTTCTGACTCGTTGCAGCTGGAACAGTTTCTCTCTGTCTCTTTCTCTCCTCTGTGTCGACAAACAGGGCTGGGCCTACCTCCCTCCTGGGCTAAGGCCGAAGGCTGGGGTTACCCACAGTCCTGTAAGGTCTCCATGGACTACCCAAGGAGACACTTCTTTTTTCCATGGTCTGTACCACGTAGTCAAAGGGGATAATGGCTTTTGAGTCCACCCCTGTTTTCTGTGGAGTCCCTTCCCACGGGAATAGTCCTTGATAGACCTCTCCGACGTGGGTGTACCCCTCGGACAACAGTTCTTCCATTGTCTGCTGTTCCTTAGGGTCACAAATGCAGCTGCATCAGCATAGGTCCCTCTCTGGAATCACACAAAATCCTACCCGAGCCGAACTTGGTCCAGCATAGGTCTCCTCAGCTGCACTGGCACGGATCCCTCTCTGGGATGTTATTTTGTGGTGTTGCATCTCTCCCCTAAAATTCTCTTTAACTGATCTTGTTCATTTAGACTTCCTAACTTCAGGTATGGGGCAGGAGAAAGTAGCAGTGCTGGGAGGGAATATATGATTATCTTCTTTCCCTCACTCTTAACATGGTGTATTTGTAAGTTCAGGGAGTAGTGGAGATTTCCAGGGTAAATATTTTGTGAAGTGCTGGCCCTGGATTTGATTGCAAACTCTTTAAGGGGGGTTCAGCACTATCCCACTATGTACCACCAGCAACGTAAAGGTTTTGACATATCACTCCTAGGTTTTTTTGCATATCAGTCCTATTTCCTGAACAAACTCTCTCAATGAGCTTTATTTAATTAAAAGGGGGGGGGGGGGAAGAGGGGAAAGAAAAAAAAAGAATAGAGAAAAGAGCTTAGAGGTGTTGATTGTCCTACTCGTGCTCTATCCTCTTTGCCCTTCAAGACACTGACAATTTTTCCTGTGGTCAAAAGCACCAAGGTACATAACTGGGAGAGCTGAGGGCCTGTCAGACAGTGGTGGTTGAGCTGGTGAGGTCCCACAGGCAGCTCCATCCCTGCCTTCTCCCATTTCTCTAAGGAAATGGCACGAGGTCAGCAATTTAGCTCCCCCAGCCATATTTTCCTCACTTCATTTGGCTGCAAAGTGCTGAATTTCAGCCACCAGAATGACTTCCAAGACCTGCAAGTACTGTGGGGTGTTTTTTTTGTTTTTTTTTTTGTTTGTTTGTTTTAGTTTTTGTTTGTTTTGGTTTGTTTTTTGTTTTTTTTTTGTTTGTTTGTTTTCTTTCTTAATTTTTCCTTCACTCTGCTGTGTGTCATTTCTGTATCAGGGAGAAATGAAAAGGTTTTTAGTGGCTGAAATAGGTAACACACCATTAAGGAGTTCTTTTGTAAAATAATTGCCTTAAAGACATTAGGCAGAGGTTCTGTGTTATCAGCTAATGCCCTAAAACTGTATTTACTCACTGGGTTAGCAGTCCCTGTACGTGGCTTTCTTTCTGGTAATGAGCTCTTGTTCCTCATGGGCAGTAATTTATTCAGGCTTCAGAAATAAGTGTCTGAAGGTTTCTTGAGAAGGTTGTTGAGACCAGGTAAACAAACAAAATACCACAGGTCCTGTAACCATCCACATTCTCACCTTGTTGCTCCAACTGCGCAGAAAATGGAAATAGTTTCATTTTATTTCCTTTTAGAAGAGGGCAGTGCAAGTAACTTGTCTCTGTTTAATGGGGCTTTAAGTAGGGGGAGAGAACATCATACACACAATCAGGGACTGCATAGGGTTGGACTTGGGATGTAATTCTGGATAACGGTTAAAACATCACTTCTTAAATCCTCTGCTTTGTCAGAACATCAGCATTCCTGGCTTAGAAGGGTTTCCCTCTCTTTTTAAAACTGTTATTTCTTTACTTTATCATTGAACCTGTGGAAAAACAACACTTAACGAAGCCAAATTTAACTCCATTTTCCACACACAGAGCAGTGGCTGAGGATGATGTATCAAATAAGGAGGCTTTCTCTCACTCCCTGTTTGAGCTGCTGCTGCTTGTTGTAGTAATTTAGGGAATTAGGATAATGCAGCAGGCTCAGAGTTGGACAAAGGCTTAGATTTGCTGTGCTACCCAGCCTGAAAGACTCTGCTTCTAAGCCATACCTGGGTTTGTAAATACAGCTGCCCCTGTGCACCCAAAATTA
The DNA here is from genome assembly GCA_035583135.1 of Lophotriccus pileatus. Classification (NCBI taxonomy): domain Eukaryota; kingdom Metazoa; phylum Chordata; class Aves; order Passeriformes; family Tyrannidae; genus Lophotriccus; species Lophotriccus pileatus. Next base: position 6,341,146 of record JAWWES010000115.1, read on the forward strand.
GAAAGACCCCAGTTCTGAACAGGATCTTACAGCGGTGAAAACACATCTCATTACCCCAGTGGAATTCAAGTTGCAGTCCTGGAAAGTGTTATTGTGAGGTGGGATGGGAAAGGAGAAGTTTGTGGGGAGATCTTTTATCCCACCAGCACCTGCCTTAAGTGTGTGTTGGAGGCATTCACTTAAAATCGTCAACCAGTTCACTTTTGTATCCCATGAAAACAGAAAGACTTGCAGTGCAATTATTTATTTAAAAAAAACCAAAATAGACAAGAAAGAAAAAAACATTAAAATAAATAAAATCAAGTCCCACACCCCAGAAACAGTCTGGTTTTGTATGGAAAGCCAGTTTCCAGGCAGGCTTTTCTCAGGGACTCAGGCCACCGGAGGAAATCGGTGTTACATAAATCAGAATGTCCCGTTCTGATCTAAATGAATTTTTAAATAATTTTGCATAAATTAAAAAAAGTTAAATTATGCATGGTGTGCATAATTTCATCCTTTTGTAAATGATGTTCCCCCAGTTAATGATTAAAGAACATGGTGCAGCCCCTGGAGTTTGAACAGTTAGACCTTCCAGGGTTCCATCTGTAGATAGATATTCCTTAAGCTCAGCAAGGGGCCAGAGCTCTGACTTGGCTACGATCCCTTCCCTGTTTTTGATGACTTAAGAGGGCTGTTCAGGACAGAGCATCAGCCTATATGAACACTTATCAACCAGCTTGAGCAAGCCAGATTATTTAATTAGCCCTGTTAGGACCTTTCTATTTTTATAACTTATTTATGAGTGTTCTTGCTAAGCTTAGAAAGGTCTAGGCTTCAGATTTCAAAAAGACATTTTGGGCTCATGTGGTTAATCTGGAGGGGTTTTATACCGTGACTCCACCACACTGTCATCCTAAGGAAATACAGAGAGGCCCTGAAAAGCAGTTGAAATCCTGACCTGCAGCTTTCAGGCACAGGGAATTTATGATGTCCATGCATGGGGGACATTTGCTCACTTGCCTTAGACCACCAAAACTTCAGAGAATTATTACTGAACACCCATTTCTGAAGTGTTTTGGATTCCCCCCAGGGCAGGGATGTTGCTCAGCCACCATTTAAAGACTGCCATGCAACGAGTGTGGTGCTCCATGTCCACTGCTGATAGAACAGGTTGATGCTTGTTTTGAGCACCTGCTCTGCCACCGTTTCAGTGAGATCCACATTCTGTGTTTTCTTCTGGACTTTTTGAGAGGAGCAGGAAACAATTTGATGAAATAACTATTAAAATGAAATCAAACATTCATGTTCACCAAAAGAAAAAAAAAAAAAAGCTTTTAAAGCAGCTGTGTCCAGAATCTGATACTCTGTCGTGGTTACACCATCAGTGTTTGAAAGAGCTCTAATTTCATCACAGGGGTGGGACTCTTACTCTGCCACCCCCAAAATGAAATCCATTTGCAAAGAAAAAAAAAAGGTAAATTTGTGATGTTCTGAAGTCAGTCAGTGAGCTTTCTGGCTAAACCACTCCGGGCTAGTTTGGAAGAAGGAACTCCCCAGATAACTTTATGCTTCGTTAAAAAAAAGTAAATCTCACTTGTGGTAGGTCCTGGCTTGTGGCTCGAAGCTCTTGCTGTTCTGGTATCAGTAAAGAAACAGTTAATGAAACAAAGATCTGTCCCAGGGTGATGCTGAAACAATACCTGGATTTGGAAAAAAGGTTCAGGTGTTTTGAAAGCAGAAGGTATCTGTGTGAATTATGGTTCTGTCCAAGACTATCCCAAACAAACGTGGGTTGGATAAATCCAGGCAGGTGGCATCTGCCTGCTCATGTCTAAAGATCTTATCCCACTTCAGCTGCAGGTGAACGTGCAGAATTGCATCCTCTTAGTCAGCAGAGAAGTCTCTAGACGTGCTCTAGTGCGTTATGTCACCAGTAAATTATTTTAATAGCAAATAAGGCTTTATTACTTTTGCTCTTGCTTTATTGCATTTGCTGCTCTACATTCAATATGTACAGCATTGGCACAAGATAGCTTGCATGCTCACCACTGCATTAGCAGGAGAAATGGAAACTGTGTTCCAAGACCATAATACTTTGAATCTGATACTGTTAAAGCCAGGGGAAAAAAAAAAAATCAAAAACCCCAAATAAAATCCCAAACAAAAAACCCCCAACAGTTGTTGCACATCAGGCTCCTGTAGAAAGCTAGGAAATGACAGCTTATAAATGAAGAGAATTTAGTTGTGAAAGGTACCAAGGTGAGACAAAATTAATATGGTTTCCAGAGTACCAGGGTGTTTTTGGAGGCAGCTTTCAGGTTAAGACAGAACTACGAGCAATTCAGGATTGAAATACAAATTAAAAAAGACAAGATAATAAAGAATGTAAAACATACTTGGCACAGTGTTTGAATGTGGAGGGTGCTGATCAAGTGAACTCTGCACACAGGCTTTAGGCAACACTGAAAAAAATTCCCCTCCTTCCTCCACCAATATTGAACAGCACACTGAAATAACAGGGAATTTGAAAATGGGAGATAAACTTAATGTGGATTAATGTTATTTTGATGATTGTGTTGAGTAAACTGCTCAGTGTAGTAATCGGATTTGCAGGCGCGTGTACCTGTCTAACTGAGGGGATTCAGGCATGGGGCTGGAGAGCACTGCATGCAGAACTACTACAGGAAGTAGCAGTCCTGAGGAGACAGGCATGACATGGAGCAGAACAGAAATTCGTATAAATATCCAAAGAAAAAAAATACAGTGTTTAGTTTGAAAGCAGATCTTTCACTTGTCAGAGTAATCCTAATATTATGCGTGTTGTGTAAAGGCTGTTGTAGAACCCGAGGGAGGTCTTGTACATGTGGATGTGCCACTTTTTCCATAGACATCACTTGTGGTAGGAGGACAGTGGCTCCTTGACCTTGTTCCCTGTGGAGGACAGGATCCCTTCCAGGTTTCCAGTCTTCCTGGTGGAAGGTGAAAGCAGGAACAACTGGGCTGATTTGCTGCAGTTGTTTTAGATTTGTACTCTACTGCCTCACAGACAGAAGTGTCACATGGAGAGTCACTGTGCTTAAGATTCTCATGCAATTATCTCCTCAAATGCCAGCTTTTTTATAGCCCTTTATGACCTTTGCATGGCATCATCACAGATGGCGACCTCTGGCTGAGGTACCTCAGAGGGGAGAGTATTCACTGAGTGGTGTTTTACCCATTCCACAACTTGGACCTGACTGGGAGAGAGGTTTCCATGTAAACAGTTTGAAAATCCAGAAAAACCTATTTAAGTGTGTTATTGGAGAACTGCTGGCAGAGAACTGGTATCTGTTGGCAGTGACCCCCAACCATTAAACCTGTCTCAGATACGAGGGGTCCCTAAATGGCTGCTTGGGCAAAGAACAACCCCCTCCAATCCATGTGAAGGCATGGTCTGTGTAAGGCCAGTAGGGAAGTACACAGTGCTGTTCCTCCAGCTGGGATTCCCCCACTGCTCAGAAACTGCAGGAGGCTTTTTGGAAGGCAACAGTACCATGGCACAGGGAGTTTGGAGAGCAGCTTCCCTGGGCACATCTGGAAAATGAGCATGAAAAAACCTGTGTGCTACTGGAAATCTTGGGCCTGTGCAGTTAGATGGATCCCTGGCAGGAGAATCATCTTCCAGGCTGAAAACACCAGTCTCAGTGTTTGTCACTGTTCTTGTCATCTTCCATCCTTTACTGCTTTTAGGAAAACAGGCCAAGCACTGCTAAAATTCTCTGACAATTGAATTGCATTTGGTGTACATTCCTTCTTGACTGAAATATTGAGTATTTTTCTCCTTATTTGCCGTTTCTGTTGAAAAAAGAATTGTATCTTGGAGGGTTGTAACTCCATGTCTTCCCTCCCTTTCATCGTTCACACTGTTCACAGTTGTGAAAACTTCTTTTCCAAGCAGTTAATACTAAAGAAAACCTTCAAGTGTAACGGTGTGAAGCTGAATACAGAAAAAGGTGAAGCTCATGACCTGAAAAGCAGTAACTTCTGAGTGGGGTTTCTTATCAGCGCACTGCAGAGGTGCAGAGTGATTTAGAACTAATTTTTCACCTTAATTCACGAATAAGACCAGTATTTTTCATAGGTAAGTTATGTATGAAAAAGTGGGTATTTTATTATTTCCTTTTTTTTTTACCCTTTAAGTTTTTTTTCAAAGCTTGATACATGGCAGCGTTGGATCAAGGCACACACAAGACTGGCCAAAGGGCGTACAAAGCACTTTGGTTCTTTAGTTGAAGAAACAGAGTGATTATGGCAACAAAGAGTGGCTTGGGGTTTAAACATGAAATAGGTCATAGTCCAGCAGGAAGGCAGAAAGAAATACAGATTTATCAAGGAAATTTCTGGAAAACTGTGACAGTAATGGGCAGTATTCCTGACTGTAAAGGCAGTGTACCGGACACAGACCTGTATATGCTTTGGAAGAGCTGCATTCCCCAGCTGTCTGCTCACCTTTGGGACTACAGTTTTTGAGACTATGCTTATATTGCCTTGGCTTTCATCTTGCTCTCTCTTCTTGTGAAACTGCACTTTCAGCCCTTTTTCTGTTCAAAGCAGTTTCAAAGTGTTGTCTCTCTCCCTGCCCTTTTCTCCCAAATGCCTGTGAGCATCCATCACTATTTTCTCTGTAATACATAGACCACTGGCTTTGATAACCAAAAATCTATCCCTAAACTCTATCTACCCCCTTGGTTTGTAGAGCCTAGCACTCCTTTCCCTCCCCCCCACCCCCTCTGTTTTTTATAGAATTCCTTGTTAGGAATTCCATTGTTTTCTTCTAGGGATCAATTTTTTTTTTCCTTAACATGTGTCAAACGCTTCAGTCTCATGCATGTCATCAACTGGATTATATGCTTTTAAATTGGATTTCACCATTGTTGAATGGATATATCCAGACAGCTGATATTGCCCATTACTACACACATTTTTGTTTATTGAGTATTGTCGTGGTTTACAGATTTAATAGACCCAACATGGAAAGTCCGGTGAGTTTTTGCAACCACTTCTTGATCTTCCTGATTTGCCAGGTTCAACATTATTTTATTGATACCAAAGTGGAAAATGGCCTGTGCTTACACTTACAAGGATCTCAGATGAATGTTCTGACTGCTCAACACGGCAAGAAAATTCACTTTCACAGTCAACAAGTCATCTTACTCAGTAGAACACAAAAGTTAAATGATCTGTAACTTCAATATTAGCAAGGAAAATACAGTACAAATTACTAAAAAATACTAAAATATAGAATTGTGGTCAGGTATCCCCACTACATTAATCGCAGCAGTAGCCTGAAATTTGAAACTTTTAATAAAAAGTTCTTAAATATAAATTATATGGCAAATGTACAGTACATTGCTTTGTCAGTCTTTTAATCCAGTGTTTTGCAGTAGAACAGCAACTGTTAAGTCAGTCTTTCCTCGTTTTTCTTTAAAAAACAAAACAAACCCAAAAAAACCAACAAACCCCAAAGCAGTCTTTCGTGTCCCCCTCAGTATCATGAGTGTGAATGATCTGAATCTGGAATACCACTGTCTCTGTAGCTCCTGTTACTACTGCTTTCACTGTGGCTGTTCTTGTAGAGGTTCATGCCGTTGGGCGGGAAAATGGTGTGTATTACAAACTCCTCCTTGGACACTTGGTCATTGGTTATCGGTATCATCTGGAAAGATGTCTCCCTGATTTCCAGGATGGAGTTGTCCTTCTTGGTTCCCGCTTCGGCGTAGTCGTCCTTTCTCCGGCGTCCCTTGCTGTAGGCGCAGTTCCGGGAGAACAGGGAGCCGTTCCTGTGGACGTACCAGCAGACCAGGGCCAGCAGTGCGATGGCCACCAGTGCCACTGCGCCGCCGATGATGGCGGCCAGGGGCAGGCTGGAGTTTTTGTAAGGTTCTTTCTCCTGCTCCCGGTTGAGGGTGGTGGTGGGGTTGTACATCTTGAGAGGAGCAGTCTCGGTCTCGATGCACTCGGGCGTCTCGTCGGAGAGATAGATGTTGCTGGTTTCCATGGGAACCATGCACACACGGTACGGCGATTCTGGCTCCAGAGCCGTCAGCAGGTAGTCGCTTCTGTCGCCTGTGACTATGGTCTCAGTTATAGATCCAAAAGCAGGGCTGTGGCCCATCTTGAGCCAGCTCAGTCTCAGAGCAGTCATTGGCAGTGCAACTTTCCAGGAGATGTGGATGGTCTCGGTGCTGACGGATTTCACAAAGATGGTGATGATTTTGCGTACTGGGCTCGCTGTGGTTCTGTAGTTTTTGTTTAGGTTGGGAGTCTTGATGTCGGGTTGTTTGGTCACAGACACCGGCCAGTGGCCCTGGGCCGGGTACAGCGTGTTCGGGACCACGGTGGTGATTTGGATGGTGCTGATCACACCGTCGTCCTTACAATCGAACAGCTCTGTGCTGAGGTCCTTGATGGCCATCCCACGCACTTTTTCGGGCGCCTGGCACATCAGTCCACGCACGTTCACTTTTAGAGGCAACGACTGCAACCAGTCCCGCACCCACTTCATTTTGCACCCGCAGTGCCAGGGGTTGTTGCGGAGGAAGAGCTGGGTAATGTTGTCCAGGTCATCGAAGACACCCTGAGGTAAATTGCTGAGATTGTTGTTGGACATGTCCAGTCGGTACAGCTGCCGTAAGTAAGAGAAAGCATTGGGTGGCACACGGTTGATGTGGTTCTCTTGGAGATAAAGCTTCCTTAGGTTTGTTCCCGGTAAATTTACCGGTGCGGCTGTGAGGGAATTGCGGACCAATGACAGCTCTGTGAGATTGACTAGGTTCATGAAGACTTTGTCTCCCAGTCCGTGATTGTTTAAGAGATTTCCATCTAAAACAAGGCGTTTTAGGTTTGTAAGGTCTTGAAGGGACAGCTCAGAAATGGTGGAAATGCGATTATCATCCAAGCGTAGCTCTTCTATGGTTTTAGGCAAACCCCAGGGGATGGTGCTGAGGTGATTTCGAGAGAGGAAAAGGAGTCTGAGATAGATGTTGTCCCGGAAGGCTCCATCCTCGATGCTAACAGCGGAAACGGAATTATCATCCAAATGCAGTTCTTCCAGATAAGGAATTTTGGAAAGTGAATCATAAGTAATGGTCCTTATATTATTCTCCTGCAAATGCAGTTCCTTAACATACTTAGGGAGGTTAGTGGGGAATTCATCTAGGCTGTTGTGGTATAAATATATTCTTTCCACCCTAAGCAAGTTCTTCAATTCTGAAGGAATCCCAGCATTATTTATTTGATTGTTCTGAAGGAAGAGGGTGGTTGCATCCTCTGGGATTCCTGTAGGAATAGACGTCAAATCGCGATCATTACAATATATGAAACCCACATCACAGCGACAAACTGAAGGGCATGGCTTGGCACTAACAGAACAAGGTGCCATGTCAAGTAACAGCCCTATTTTAGTCCAAACTAGGAAGATGCTCCAGGTTACACTAATCATGGTCAGGAATGATGAGATTTGTATACAGTTCTGATCTTCAACAAATCTAAAAAAACCAAACAAACAAAATTATCCAGATCATCAGTGAAGAAACTGCAATGAAAAAGTTCAGCATTACAGAAGATATCTGAAACACACACAGAGTAAACCAAAATTCAAGCTGACAGACACATTTTGCTTTCTTTTCCTTACATCAGTAATTCTACCACATCTTGTACTAATGCAATTAACTTAATAGGTTATTCTGCAAAGTGACTGAAAATAATATAATTGAGTATGTCTGATCCGTGAGTTGTTTTGCTTAAGCAAGAAGGCTCTTTTTAAGGATTCCTTCGCATTTCATGCATACAATCTTTGTTCACAGATACCAGATAAGTACAGAGTTAAAGTCACACCAGAGTTCAAGTAAATCATTCTATATCTGAAAGATAAGAAGTAATTCCTAAGCCAGCTAACTACCCCAGGAGCCCTTAACTGAACTATAAAAACCTTACCAAACCCACAAGTCAGCGGTAGCTATTTTGAAGGCCCCAAAAAAAGCCCTAACGGCAAAGCAGGATGGGCAGACAAATAAGGAAGGGCCAGTAAAGACCTTTTCCCAAGGCCTTCTGAGTACTCCACACCGTTGTGCAACTCCCAAACACTGTGGCCTCCTTCGCTTGATGTTCAAGCAGGAGTGTTTCGAAATGCGAATGTTACAATCGGTACAGCTCTGGCTTTTCAGCTGACTGGATGAAGCATTTCATTACATGCTCAATTTCATGTTTAAATATTTGTCATTCTCAAAAGTCTTCTTTACTAGGCGGCACACTAATCAGAGACTATTTGGCGGGTTTAACCACGTTTTCCCATCTTATTAGTAGGATAATATAAATTAACTCTTGAGACTGAGATTGTACTCTGCATCAGTAGTGTGTTTGTACACCGAGCTCAGGTGATTAGCATTTTTATAGCTTTTAAGACAACATAATTCAATTACCATTGTAATTAGGGTTGTGAGAACTCCTGCAAGATGACCTGTGCATTAAGCAGTGTCATGACCTTTCCTCTTGTGGGTTCATGTATTAATTGAACTTTATTCTCTGAGGCGCGAAAAGGAAAATAAATTAATATTGATCCTACCGTGTTTAAAGGTACGAGTAAGTTTTGTGCTTGAGGATATCCAATAAAGGAATGTCTTTCTCTCCAGCCGCTCTCAGGGTTTACTCCATGGAGCAGTTCTGTCCTTGGAGGTGTTTACTCAGATGGTCCCTGTTGGTGGTGTGTGTTTCCTGGCTCCTGGCACGACGCTCAATGAGCATTCCAACCAAGATTTATCATGGTACATAAGCACACCAGGCCAGGGCGTAGAAAAGCTTCAGCTTCCCTCTATGTGTGTCCTCATGTAAAGTCTGTGAATGAAGAGCCCCTTTTGTTTGGTTTAATGCCTTTAGCAGGAGTTACTTCCTTTGTAACTCTTACAAACTCTTCTGTGCAGCCGAGTAGTCGGAGGAGGCAACTTCAGCACCCCGTGATGGAAACCATTCATTATGCTAAAGCTGGAAGGGTGGCAGCCTCTTCAGGAGGTCAGGGAAGGGTCCTTTTTCCTATCCAGAACCATCCAAGTGTGACCTTTGTACAGTAGCTACATCCCAATACATCCACACCTCTTTGGGAGAACCATTTTCTGACTCCTGTATTTTAATGCTTCCTCCAGGTTTGTAAATGCAGGAAAGGATTCCTCGCGTGCTGCAGGAAGGCAAGTTACTCTACCACAGAAAAGTTAGATGGTCTTCTTCGTTAAAAAAAAAACAAAAACCAAAAACCAAAACCAAACACACAAAAACTATTTCCTTCCCAGAAAACTCCCCTTGGAAAGCTTTCCGCAAACTCTTTCATTTCCTGCAAAAGTAAAGACAAAAAAATGGGAATTAATAACAACTGGTAGGCACTAGAACTAAGGGTTGCATCCCCTGAACACGTGACTTGCACACCTTGTTGTCCCCAAACATTGGTATTTCAGCATAATACAAACATTTTGCTGCTTAGTCTGGTGTTATGCTGGAACTATATTTTCCCTTGTTTCAGCAGGAAAATAAAGGCAGAGAGTAACAAAATATTTGGAAATGATGTTTCCTACCTGCTGACCAGTGATGCCTCCTGGGAGGAGGCCGAAATGGTTGCTTGCTTTGTGCTCCTGGTAAATAGGGAGAGATGATGATGATCCTCTCCCTGGTTTCAAAGGCAAAGGGAGCTAATTACTGGTCAGGAGGGACTGGGTGAAAGGGGACAGGTTTTGGCTAAAGTACTGTATGAATATTTCCCTTGTTGCACCATGCTGGTTTTGAGTTGGGGCCTAGCCAGGCATCTGCATCAGCTCTTTGGCAACAGAGACACATATGTGGGTTTAGTCTGTAAAATTCCAGCAAATAAGAAAACCATTATCCCTTTTATTTGTTCGTGTTTCTTAAAGAACTTGTAATTATTTTTAACTGGTATTTTTAATTTGGGCTACTCCATATCACTACTGCAAAAAGTATCTAGTGAGATAGCAGTGTGTGTCCCCCAAGAGCCTGCAGGTTTGAAATAGAAGTGGTTAAATCTGAAATTTTTTAAAAAATAAAATACTCCTTAATGTTTCTTTGCATCTCCCTGTGGTGACTGCACGTTTGTCCACAGCATAATCCTTGGAAATGCTTGTCAGGAGCAGCGTGCTGAGTAAGCCTTGCTTAGCTGCTCTTCCTGGGAGCAAAACTAGAGCAGCTTCTGGTCCTTCATAAAATATTCAACCCAAACACAAACAACCCAAACTCAATTTTTAAAACTGCCTTTTGCCATTTGCGGCAGGTCCATCACGAGAATGGATCAGTCACTGCTCCTGTAGCAACAGGAAATCTGCAGGGATGCAAAATTACTGAAGTAGAAATGATGCTGCTCTTTTTCACAGGAAAAAAACATTAACATAATTTAAAAAAGAAAAGCCCTCCGTTTCAGAGATGGTGTGAGTGCCCAGCGAGGGAATGGAGAAGCCTTTTCTCTGCTGCTGCAACTCCTCTGAGCTTTGTTTTCTGCACCTTGTTTTCAGCCAGTTGTGCAATGAAAAATGGGAGCTCAGAATAAGAGACCCCCACTGTGGCATAAATATTTTAACATGTGCTTTATCCAACGCAAAACCTCAATCTGTGTGGCCACATTTTAGACTAGAAGGCAATGCATGTTTATTGGTAACTTATGTAATTGGGGTAAATTATATAATCATTACAAAATGGAACAAAAAGCTCTGTATTCTTCCAGGGTCCAGTTTTCTTGGGCTGTATTACTGAAGTGTTTGGGGAAAGAAGGCCAGGCCTTATTCCTGAAACTTGAAATAAACAGCTGTTTAACAGCTGTAGGACCAAAGAAAAAAAAATGGTATCTCTTTGGAACTACTGTGAAGTCATGACAGAAGGTATTTTCTGGAAGGGCATTGTGAAGCAGGAATATAAATCCCTTAAATAGGCCTTTGAAGGCTACAGTAACTTCTAAGTACTTAAAATCATAAATTTCCTTTAGAACTCCGAGCTGTAAAAAACTTGTTAGTATTAAGTAAAAGGTTGGCTCCAGTATGCATACATTACAAAAATCCATGCACACACAGAAAGTAACTTCATTTGTTTTTACCTTTCTAGCACATAAACTGTTTCCTCTGCGCTCCATTTGATAGTCATCTTTTCATTTACTGCCACTATTATAATAGCAGTAATGTGGAGGATTAAAATGAAAGCACTAAAGCTCATTAAGTTCCTGGAATTTTTTTTTTTTCATCTCTCCTCTCTCAAAATTACGTGAAAATGAGGGAGGGGGAAAAAAAGAAAAGGTCTCTTTGGAGAAGACGACACTGTTTCAAAAATGTGGATTACGACTATACCCCCCACTCCCTTTTCTAAACATAGAATAGTTTTCTCCAGGTCTTGATTGTTTGATATCTCGCACTTCCCTTTTATAGCTTGAGCCATAGCTGAAAACAATGTTTTTGCATATCAAAGGCTCCAGTGATCTGTCTACAGAGAAGAAGGGAATCCTGCTGCCATGCTCCAACTTTCCCCTTCTTGAGCTGTCTCTAAATATTCCCTGACACCAAGTCATTAGAGCTGATCCAGGCAGGATGAAAAGAAAAGTGACCCCCACTGGTACAGACACTGTGTCCAGGTTTCTGCAACATAAGACTGGGAGGCTTCATGGACACATGGTTTTGAAAGGAGCCATTACTTTTGAACAGAGCAGGTTTTAGAAAGTCTGGGCTAAAATAAATTTTTAAATGCAAAAATCGCCTTTTTTTTTTTTTTTGGTAACAGAAGTAACATCAGAACAGCAGCTCTTTTTTTTTTTTTGGCTTATCTTTTATGATGAGTTGAATGTTTTCCTGAACTTTGCTGAACCACATGGTTAAATTACTTTTCCTGGGAGTGTGAAAGCAAGGGAATTACCAGAGATAGTGGGTGATGTGTGAGCCTTGCACGTGGACTTATCGCTTTGGCACAGCCAAGCAGGGGGGCACCTCATTTTAAAATGTTCAAAGTAATTTGTTCTAGACAAGAAAAACGTACCTAAGAAAAGCATTGCATTTATGCTAAGGTCTGGAGCCCAGCTGCACTCCCTGTCCTGTAGGCAGGCAATGGCATAACAAAATAAATAGTTTTGGTATATTTGACAAGCTGATATATTTTTTTTTTGCCCCTAAAAACGATGTCAAAGATATCTTTTCTTTCCCAGCTATGATGAAACGTGAATAAAATAAAGACCTGCCTTGCTTGAGGTCACACAATGCTTATTTGAATTTCTAATCTACCTCTGAGTTCTCCAGCAGGAACTCTGGTAGTCCAGTGGCTCCTTTCTGACCATCAAAGGAACAGGGGGAAGGGAACCCCCTCGGTATTTTTTAGGTTATAAATGACAAAAGTATCATTTAAAGTCACCACTGGAATATACATGCTTGATAAACCAAATAATTTGCTTAATCAGCGTACTTCCATTCCAGAGTCACCTCTGTATTTGTTTAGAATCAAATGTATCAGAAACAGAAAATGTGTATTTTTTCAAATACTTGTGAAGTCTCTCCACTGCTTCTAATGCCAGTTGTGCTTGCAAAGGTCATGCTGCTGCTTAAACAGCTCCACCAACTTGTTTTCTTTTCCAAAAGAAGTTCCACCCTGCTAATCCAGACTTAAAACAATGCCTATATTTTGTTTTCTTTAAGTGTATTACTCGGGGTTAGTTGACAGTGACAGCAAAATGCTTTCTAAGCACCCTGTCTAGGAGCTGCAATTTCCACGATCATCATATTTCAGGAAGGTGCCCCAGTCTTTTGTTTGGTGCCGGGCGAGCAGAAGGTCCTCTAGCTGTCTTTCCAAGGGGTAAAGAATGCAGAGGAGTTTGTTAAAGTGAGAGCGAGCCCTGCAATCAGGTTCTGTCTCTGACTATTGGTGAAATTTAGTTAATTTTTTTTTTTTCCCTGCTGGAGAAGGTTTTATTCCCTTGCAAAAAAATTTGCTTCCCTATCTGGTGCAGTAGGGATGTAGTACTGCTTTTGCCTTCTTAGGTCTAACTCAAGTGTCTTAAAAAATACAAATTTTTATGTGACCTTCCCTCAAATGCAAGTGAATCTGACTTAGGAATGGATCCTGAGTGACAGCTTGACTCCACACCTAAGATCAGCCAAACCAGTATTTGCTGTAGAGGATGGAAATGAACTCAGAGTGGTTCTCTTCTGAAGTTTACTTCTAAAACCTCGCCTAGTTTTGAAGATGCGGGATTGCAAAGACCCAGACTTTTATTACTCTATTCCTACTCACTCTCTTGTTTTGACTACTCTGCTGCTGCAAAGGTTGTGCATTAAAAAAGCACTTTGAGGGGAAATCTTCTGCAACGGCTTTCTGCTTTGTGTTTTAGTGCTCTTTGAGTTTAGCCAATTATGGCTTCTAGGTTTTCTTTTGGGAGCTGCTGCTGAGGTAACTCGCCCAGGCTTTAAATAAAAGAATAGAGAACAAATGCTGCAATTGTTTCAAGAGGAAAAAAAAAAAATCTATTTCCCCCCCACTCTTGACAAGTTTAGGTAGAATTATACCTGATAGGGAGTTCCTGGCACAGAACCCCAGACATGTAAAAATCCCACTCAAACACCGGATCGAGTTTCCCTAGTTTTGTTTCTTTCCCCTTTAAAACAGCTATTTGCTCATCTCCAGATTATAAATTTGCTCCTCAAAATTTAGGATTCTTACAGCTCATGAAAGGCAGAGAGCAGACTTAGTAACAATGTAATATATTTACTGAGCACTTTTGCAGATTCCTGCCCTGAGTGGTGTTTGCCTGCTCATTAAAAATAAATGCGAGCAATCACATATTCACACAGCATTCCTGTGCTTTGAAGTGATGAAGGAAAAAAACCAAACCAAAACAAAAAAAACTTGAGGGCTAACTAGCCCTTAGCATCCATGTTTCCTGCTGGAAGGAGACAAAAGATGGCCATCTCCCAACTGAAGCCACTTCAAATAACTGCAGCGCAAAGTTCGCAAACTCCAGCAGTTGCTTGGATTAGTCACCGAGCCTTACACAATATCTGACAACTTCCAGCTACTGGTGACAGAGGAGAAATTAAAAGAAAGAAAAAAGAAAAACATCCCAACAAGCCAGAAACTCATCTTTATTTTGTTCTTGCTGTAAAGTGTATCCCACTTTATTTCTGGAGATGAAAGCTCGCTGCGAGTTTACTACAGAGTTTTTTTGCCCACTGGGGGGTGGTACATGCTACAAAACCTGTGCTTTTTAAGAGCCACAAGTCAGATGTTTTTTTGCTGCTGTCCAGTTTTCTCTGCTTTAATTACAACAAAGTCTCCCGTTGAGAAAAACAGAGGCGGCCACCAAAGGAGGGAATTAGGGGGAAAAAAAAAAAAAAATCACTCTTTCACAGAGTTTACAGAATTTCCCATGCTGATTGTATTAACTCTGCAGTATTTATCTGGTTGTTCTCCAGTTAAAGTGGTATAAATGCGCCAGAAAAAAAAAAAAAAGATAAAGAAAATTAGCATTTTAAATATATGCCAAGGGCTGTCACTGTTTCTAGTGTATCAGAGGAGCACAGAAGGCAGGAAAAAATACAGCTTTTAGAAGTGATTAAATGTGGATGGCAAAACAGAAAAGCTTGATAGCAGCATGAATAGAAGGATTAGAATAACCTCAGTATATTTTAAGGTAATTGGCTTTCTGTAAAGCCAGGTATACCTTTTGTTTATGAAATATTTGAAACCCGATCTTAAACAGGGCTGTATTGTATGGCTTTGGAATAAATTAAAGGAAACTCGAGGGTGGGTTTTCTTTTTTGAGGGAGGGAAGGGCACTGAAACCTCTCAAGTGTGACCTAATGTGTGGCATATATTGACAAGGAAAACACATACTGATTTTTCTGTTTTATGGCAAATAATTCTTGTTGTCGTACACTTGAATTGACAAATGCATTTTTCAGTCTAATTCAAAGAAATGTTCATTAAGACGCCGTATCCCCAGGCAGTAGATAGTGAGCATAATTGATGCTTCTATCTTTTTAGGCAGTATATTTTAGACAAGGAAATTGGGGTCAGGGTAATGAACTGTTTTTTTCTAAAGTCGGAACATTTTCAGCCTCTTCTTGTTATGCAGAGAAAAAGTATAAACGATTTACATGGAAATGCAGAACGTGAATCTTCCTTTTTTTTTTTTTTTTCCTAAGAGGCAATGAGAAAAACGCATTCAGCTGCATCCATGCTCTTTCACAGGATTTAAGACTTAATTGTAAAGTAATTCTGCGTTTTGGTGTGAATCTGGTGCAGAAAATACTCCACTGTATTCTGTGAACTGGCCAGAACTGATCCCTTGCAGAAGGGGAGCCACTTGCCTCCAGCTCAAATTAACAATCCGTCGCTAAGAGCATTCCCCGAATTAGTTAATCACAGACACTGGTCATGGCGTTTGCAACACTCCTCTCGCAACTTTGCCTGGATGTGCCAGGGTTGAGCTCAAACCCCTTTGCGGTCAGAGAGATTAAAATTGAGGCGACCTCAAAGAGCAGGGCTGAGCCAGAGAGGCAGCTGTCTGTGCAAGAGCTGAGCTTTTATTCACCGAGGGGATGAGCTTGGAAACTGAGCAGCAACCAAAAAAAACCAAAAACAAAACCCAAAACCCAACAGAAAAAAAACCCCAACCCAACCAACCAACCCCAAAATCACAAAGCTGTGCCTGGATGCTGAGAGCTATGGCAGATGCTGGGAAGCAGGACGGCTGCGCTGGGAAATGCAGAGATACGCGGGCTTCGCCTGAGCAACTAAGTTGCAGCTCCTAATTGCATTCGAGGAAATGGGTTAAAACAAAGGTTCTGACAGATCCAGCAGTCGCGAAATGGTTTTCGGGGTCAGAATCATGTAGAGATGATTCGTGCACAGGAGTGAGATGCGAACTATTTATTTGCGAGCCATCTATAAACGAAATTTTGCTGCGCTCCTACGAGGGCAGGGAAACGCTTAATACACCGAAAACAGCTGAAAAGTTGATTAAAACTAGGCGAGGACCTATGGAACGGCAGGGGACTACCAGCCGGCGCCCCTTCCCACAGAAATCGGGGCGTCGAGGCGGGAATCGGGGCCTGTTGCATTCATTCTTCCAGTGCAACCATTTTGTTGCCCATCTCCTCGCCCGCAGACTTTGTGGTGCGGGGGGGGACAGCGCTGCGCAGGGGCTTTTCTCTTTTTTTTTTTTTCCTCTTTTTTTTTTCCTAAATAGATGCAGCACGCAGGGATGCACGGAAGGAGGGATTGAAGGGGAAGTTTCCAAACCGGGGGAGAGATGCGGGGTGCGGGCAGGAGAGTTCCGCCCCTCCGCGCTGCGCCGCGGGGGTCCCGCAGCGCGGGGAGCCGGCGCTGCCCTGCGGGTCCCCCCGCGGAGGGCGCGTTTGCGGCGGCTCCTTCTCGCGGGGGCAGCGCGGGCACCGCACCCGCGGGCTCGGGAAGCGCCCCGAAAACGTGCGGCTGGAACCTCCGCGGGGTCCGGGAGGGCAGGCGGGCTCTCCCGCCGCAGCGCTGGGAAGCGGCTGGTGGGATGCGGGAGCATCGCCCCACCGTCCCGCCGCATCCTCCTCCTCCTCCTTCCTCCCTCCACCTCCCTGCAACCCGCGCAGCTCCCGCGGAGGGGGAAAGAGCGGTGATCTCGTGCTTACCTGCGGACGGGGCGCGGGCAGGGGGCGATGCGGGCGGCGGCGGCGCCGGGCCGGGCTGTGCTGCGGTGCGGTCCGTGCAGGGAATGTGTCCCGGCGCGGGCGCTGCGCTCTTGGCGGGGCAGCCGCGCACGGAGCCGGGCGCGCGCCCCTCAAGTCGCGGCGGCGGCGGCGGAGCCGCGGGGGCGGGGCCGCGCGTCACGCGGGGGGCGGGGCCTGCGCCGGGGGGGCGGGGCCGGGCGGGGAGGGGAGAGGCGGGGAGCGGGGCGGCCGCCAGGGGGCGCGATAGGCGGCGGCTCGGCCGGGCCGCGGCGGGCTGGGCGCCTCAGGGGCGGCGGGCTCCGGGGGAGGATCGTTCTTTACCCTGCTTTAAGTTTTATGTCCTCCCCACCCCCCTTTTTTATCCCCCCCCCCTCCTTTTTTTTGTCGTGGTGGTGCCGCTGTTGGCCGTGGCGGGAGCCGAGTCGGCGGCCCCTCCATCTCCTCCCCAGTTCGTTCCCCGGTGCCCGTTTCAGTGCCCGGCGTTGGGCTTGGACAGGTGACCCCCGCTTCGTCTCGTTCTCCCCGCCCCGTCCCCCGGTTTTAGGTCCAAGGACCGGTGCAGGTAACGAGTTGAAAAATACTGAGGAATAGATAAATAAATAAATAAATAAATAAATAAAATAATTAAATGTAAATAAATTCGTACTTTCCCTCAGCCTCTGTAGTCGGATGGACAGGCGCGCTCCCGTTGCTCCTCTGGCGTCTCCCTGCCCATGGGGTGTTGAAGGCGGCGTCTTCGGGGTGTTGAAGGGTTTTCCCGAGGCGTTTGATCCTGTTTGGGATCAGCAAGTGGATAAGAGCTGCCTGGTTCTGTGCTCAGCCCGGGATGGCTGAGACTTGCCAGGAGATATCTTATAGTGCCCATCCAGACTGAGGTTGAGGGGTGTTGGGGCCTGGCTGACGTCTTTAGGGATTTTTCCTTGGAAAACAAGTTTTCTGCCCTCCTTACACAACCACAGATTTATGGTGGTCGTGGGGCAAGCTAGAAAATACCTTGCCCAGGTGTTTTTTCCTAAGACCTAGTTCCCCGTTATTGGCAGCTTACAAGCACGCAAATAGCGTTGGCTTTGGCAAATGAGGTTGATGTTTCCACTGGGTTTTCTTTAAATTTTCCATCAAAGCGGGATTTCCTTCATGGCATACAGTCTCTGCCCTTATGAGCGTCCTGTTCTCTTTGTCAGCAGTGCACAGGTGATCTTGGCCACCTCCTGCATGGTTTTGACCAGTGCATTGGCCAGCACAAGGAGCCGATATTCGGGAGAAGGGAAGCTCCCAAAAACTGTCTCCCCTGCTCCCAGTTATCCTCCAGTTGTGCTTTTTGCTGCTATCAGAAGACACAAGGCTGAGCTGCATTAAGTTCATAGAGTGCTTGACTTCCATAAATCCTATGGAAATTGCCACATAGTTGCACTTTCTGTGCAAAGTTTGAATACTTCATTTCCCGTTGTTTAACTTCTGGCAAAAGCAAATGAAAGTATCAAGCCTCATTCTTTCTCGAGAGGAATGTTAAGAAATCTTTGATGTATTTGGTATTTAGGTGTTTGAAATGTTATATACCTGCTATCTTTATTCAACTAATTAGAAAAAAAAATAATTCTGGATGGATTTTCCTTGACAAGGAGGGAAAAGGGATTTTTTTTTTCCCTCTGTCACTTCAATTCTAATCTCTCCCTGAAGAGAGTAAGAACTAATAACAAATTGACTTCAGGTTAAGGTACAAGTGTCTGTATTGATAGTCCTGGCAGTGAGCTGTGCCCTGACCCGCTCAGGATAATCAGCTGTGTTGCACATACCTCTTAATGCACATATATAACATGTTACATGCATGCTGTGGATACATATGTATGTGTATTATACAAACATGGGTATGACTGGTACTACAGCGTGCCCGGGTCTCACCATGTGGGACAGAACAGCGAGCTGTGCAAGTGCAGCAGCTGATTTGAAATGCTGCAGAAATCCAGGGGATTTATTTTTAAAAAAAACAAGATTCTTTAAAGATTATAGCAGTGTTTTTACAAAAAAACGTTGTGTGTTTGGTATTTCTCACGCCTCACTTAGCTGTATTAGTTAACATGTTCCAGGGTTACGTTGCTGTGCCATGTGGCTGAGCCTTAACATAGATCTGTGGGATACTCACCAAAGATGTATGTGGTCTATCTCTCAGCTTAATTCCAAGGCCGGCCCAGTGCTGATGGCATCATTTAGAAATTACACTACATATTCCTGGAGAATTCCAAAGGGCATGTGAGAAATAATTAGATTTTACCAGGTCACAGCTGCTCTGGAGCACTAAAAGGTCTTTAATATGCTGTTGCAGCAGATTTTTGACTGCATGCTTTTATGTAAACTCCGTAAATATACTTCTTAAGGACGTGGGTAGCTTTTAAAATACTCTCCCCAAAAACCTGTCGTACATGGAGAGTTGGACCACGTTTTCCATCTTCTTCTTAAAATGTAGAAATTCATGGCCTCTTGAATTCCAGGAGAACGGAGAAAACTCTGCTAATACGGATGGAGTTACTCATATGTTGGGAATAAAAATATGAATATTTAACACAGACGTGCTGAAGCTGAGGAATATAATGAGATAATTTAATTGAATTTCCGAGTTAAAATATTCTTTTACCTGTATTTTGTTTATAGAATTAATTAATGCTCATGACACTGAGATTAAAGTTCTTGTCAGACCTATAGGGAAATTACCTTTCGGAAGACGTGGCAATCTTGTTAACGCTTCATGGGCTGACAGAGTTTGGAAGGTGTTGGGTGGGAAATTCAGAGTACTCACACTACATAATGCATTTCACAGAATGTTAATGCAAGTTTATGACAGGCACTTGGAAGGTTCTATTAGGTCAAGGTGATAATGGTAATGCTTGTTTCTTTTTCCTGAGCATCCTGATGTTCTGATAAGAATCAAAGTTCTGGGAACTGTGACTCGACAGGAGTTTTGGATATACTTGGTCCTGCCGTGGGTCCAGTTCCAGTCAGAAACGTTTCCGGGCAGGACATTTATGAAATTATGAGAAACCAAACACACCGATCGGGCAGTGAAATTGGAGCTGAGATCACTCACCCTCGGTGCAGAGGGAGAGAGCTGTCTTCGAGCACCAAAACTGGAGCCTTGCTTCTTAGAGCTTCCCAAGGACAGGTTTCTGTCAGATAAAGCTGAGAGTAATAGTTTGATATTCAGTGGAATAAGCTGAAATGAATGTTAGTGGGTTTTAGCTTTAGGCTTTTATCGGGTTGTATTGATTTTTCAAAGCAAGCTGTCCCAAATCCAAGCTGGGCATTGGCTGATTTGTAGAGACATCCAAGGAAAATATATGAACTTTGGTATGATACATGTCCTGTAAGGTTTCCTGATATCGACTAAGTACAGTTTCTCAGCAAACACATATTGCATTTTATATTGGAGTTTAATCTTTAAACGATCTGAACCATTTCAGAATTAGAATCCAGTTTTGGATACATTCCTTCCGAACATAAATGCCTGTCAAATTCAGCTTTCAGCACTGTGTATATACATAGGGTACCTTGTCAAAGTTGGTGCAGCATCTCTGTATCAAATGCAACAAAAATGAGAATGTAATCATTTAGCTAGTGGAGCTAAAAATGTATGAAGAATCTAAACCTGAATGCTCTTTTAAAATTAGGTGGGCTCAAGAGTGCTCCTTTCTTTTCCCCTGCCAGAGGAATGTAAGGGATAATAGTTGTAATTGTGGTTATTTTGTCTGACTGTAAGGGCCAGGAGGTTAGACCACTGCACCTGTATTTTCTGCCATTCCTCTCCCTTCTCTCCATGCTTTCTCCCTGCTCTTCTTTCCAACTCTCCCAAAAAGCCCTCGGGGAAAAGCCCTGTCAACTCAGAAACACCCATGATGCAACCGCATCTCTGTTTTCCCTAAGGCAAATAAACAGCTTTGCTTGTTGAGATCATGTGCTATGGATAGCAAAATGAAGTAACTTAATGGGGTACTTGAAATTGCCAAGCCTTTGAGTAAGGTATTTATTTTTTGTTATTTACAGAACATACTGAAATGGGTAAAGAAAGCTGAACAACGTAAAGTGCATACCAAGTAAATTTGCTCCTAACGCTTAGGGTTGATTTTTGTATTTTAGAAGGCAGTCCTCTCTATTTGTTTAGGTGTCAAACCGTGAAGCCACCACGACAGCATTTTTAGGAGAAGCAGAGCTAACTCCTTCGACGAGGAACATGGAGTTTTTTCTTTGCTTACTTGACAAAGTAAGCGGTGCTGTCAGAACAGAATAGACTTTCCGTGTGCCTGACGTGGCTTTGAAAGTGTGTTAAAGGAAGGAAAAAATAGTGTGTTCCGCCAAAACAACCTTGAAAACCTTAACTGAGATTGTTAGTAATGTGTAGTGTGTGTGAGGAAGAATCCTGTAAAGGAAAAAAAAAAACACCAAACCTGCTGTTCTGCCCTCAGGATAGTTCTTACATTTGCAAATTCACATTTTTATGGATGCAGCCTATACCCGGAGCCCGAACAAGATGGTAAATGCATTTTTACAACTGCCTCTATAAAAAGGGTTCCAGTGGTACAGAAATACTTAAACAAATAAAAAACCTAAACCTCCTGAGATGGCACAAAAGAGAAATTCTGGTGCAATTTTGGTCATTCTTGGAGCTTTAATTGCTGCTGATGCAACAGCTGCCCAGAGCTGGCCTTTGAGGATCGAGGGATATGCACAGAAGTGGTGATTTGGGGTTTGCCAAGAAGGGGCTTGGGGTGGATAACTTCTTTTTATCCACGTTCCTGTTTTGCCTGTTGGTGTTGGTTTGCCTCTCCTGAGCAGACAACAGTTTTGGGAAAATTCATGTTTCTTTTTACATTTCCATATGCAGTTTTCATGGATCTCAGTTCTTCACGGGTTTACACTGAGATCTTGGAAGTCACATGTTTTCCATCAAGTGTATTTTCAGGCCATGAAAATGGTTCTTCTGGTCCTTACTCTTTGTTTTTACTTCCTGATAGCCCCAGAGGATTTTCCGCCCCTGTCTTCCCTCTCAGCGTTCTCAGCCTGTCTCTGCCAGGCTCTCTGCACATGCCCTACCTCTTCCCCAGCTCCTCTCCTCCTCCTGCAGTACCCAATAGCTGTTCCTCTGCACATCAACCCACACAGGAGCGATCACATTCCAGCTCTTTGTGCATTGATCATCTGCTGGGAGAAGCTGCTTCTGCTGAACCCTCTGCTCTCCCTCGTTGTCCTTTTCCTTTGCTCCTCCGCTTTTACGTGTCAGAGAGTTTCCTATTTTCTTTCCTTCTCCCATTATGTGAGCGGTTTCACTTAGGTCTAATCTGGTAAAATTACAGTGGCCAAGTTCTGTGCAGTTGTATAATGCATGAGTTTCCCAATCTGAATATTTAGCATTCTGTGTAAACTCGCAGCAAGTGTGTGGGGATGCAGCACTGCTGAAGGCATCAGGTGGTGTTCTGTAATCTCTGAAAAAATGGTACACCCCCTGCTTTGCCGGCAAATCAAAGCATTAGCACACCATTTTGGCCAAATGTACCGCCCTGGTTGTTTGTGTCTAGTCTGTGTTAACATCCAGCCATGAGCCCGAGTCTGTGCCTTTGCTGATTTGCTTGTGTAATACCTGTGTTTGAAATTGCGAAAGACTGCGCCAGTGTGGAATATATGAATAACTCCAAAGTGTTTATTCTCAGAAAGGACCAAGTTTACATTGTCTGAGCAGATTTGTTTAGTCCTAAGTAGGGGTGATTATTCTGGCTTTGTCTGTTCAGCAAGAGAGGGCGTTTCAGGAATGGCTTTGCTTAACAGCAGTTAATGGTGTTGGCAGGAAGTTACAAGTTGATATGGTCATTAAAACCAAGTTAACAGGAATTTTGAAATTTCCCTGGCCATGTAGTTACATTTGATGGGACTCTTACTCAGGGCAAGGACCTGAGTTCCGTCAAAGTCAGGGCACGGACCCACATGCAGAAACTTTATCTCAGTTGGGAAGGCAAGTCTCCTTTGTGCGAGAGTTAGCCCCAGCAGCACCATCTGCATGAGTCGGTGTGGAAACTGCCGTGTCTTCAGCATCTGCTGGTGAATGTGCTGTGGAGAGATCCTTGAAGCTAAAGAGAGAAAAAAAAAAAGCAGTTGTAAGGCATGTGTGTGTTCTCCCACATTTGCTTTTCCTAGTTGTACATTATTAATGCTGATTTTACTTTTTACCAGTGAAATATTGTCTGGAGTTTACCTCGGCTGCAAAGGAGATCTCGTTCCTAAAGCGCTGGAATGATCAGCAAAGGTGTAGTGTTTCCTTCGAGTCTCAGAAGCACATTCGTGCTGGAGGGTTTCCTGTGTATTCCTAGAGTGATCCCTCTCCAGTTTTCACCCGTGTCCCAGTTGCAACACCTGGAGAGGGTAACTGGGAACACTGATGAGTGGAGAGCAACTCCCCCCGCCAGGTGTCGGCCCACAGCTTGCTGGTAAGCAGGGAAGTGAGGAGAAGGCCTGAGACCTGGGAATTACTTTGAACACGTGATGGGCATGCATTATTTAGCAGGTATGCCGTGCTGCTACTGAGGATGGAGTTCCTTGAAGTGGTAAGAGACTGAATTTTCATGGGAAAGGGGTTCTGAAATTCATTTCAAGCCTTAGTATCTGGAGCAGTGTTCTACATTGTCTTTTTTTGGTTTTTTTTCTTCCTTCCTTAATCCATCTTTAATCTCCTTCCTCAAAGTTTTTGTTCTTTGGCCTTTTGTGAACATGCACTAATTGCTGCTGCCAGTCCCAAGGCCTGGGAGAAAGTGCAGGGAATCCTGAGGAGAGGTAATCTGTAGGAACCCATTAGAGACCTTCAGCTCCGTGACTCAGGAAAACAAAGGCATTTTGCCTGACCTTGGGATGGACGTGGCTGTCCATGGTGGGCAGCACATAAGAGAGCCAACTTGTCTGAAATGGTGACAACAGCAGCTTTGTTAGTGAAGAACAGAGTTTGACTCTGGGCAGTTCAGAGGAGTAAAAGGTTGCAGAAGGCAGGATGAGAATTTTGAGGTACAGCAGCTGTGCAGTAGATGAACACTTTCATCAAGGTCTTGTATTTTTCTTGAGCTCCTTGTTTCTCCTCTCACCTTAATGGTAATGAAAGCAAACTCCTGCCTTTCACATACAGAGCTCAGCATAGTTTTGTCTCCCATAGGAGTGGTCTGCACTGCAGTAGCTTTGTGTCCAGTTCATTGATGGGGGAAAAACGGTTTTCAAAGCTGCTTCACAGTCATTCTCCCAAAGGTTTTCAAAGCTGCTTCACGGTCATTCTCCCACCCACTCCCCCACCCTCAGACCCACAGCTCTCCACTGACAACTTGTGGCATCAACTCCAGAGGCTTCATCTTCATTTCTCTTGGAGAGTTGTTGGAGAGAAGGTCAAAGGCAGGCCTAGCTCTGCCAACCAAGCATGTAAAGCACAAGGCCTGTAGCACAGTCATTACAGTGTGAGTGGTGCTATGGGGTGGAGGGATCAGTGATATACCAGTGATATACTGTTAGGTGGTTTGGCTTCTCATTCCTTTGCGTGGCACTCTAGATGGGTTATAAAACCAGAATATAAATCAGTTTCTAATCTTCAGGTATTATGACAAAGCTTGGAGGTGCAACACTCAGTTTTGCACATTGCTGTGAAAGCAAAAACTCTGCGCTGGTGTGACAGGGCTGGTTGGACCTATGGTCTGAATCAAGTACGAATCAACTGACTCAAGTATGAATCAACTAAAGCATTAATGTGTCTCTTTCCACAGAAGCAGGCTTTCAGATACAGTAATGTGTGAGAAATATTTAATTTCTATTTATTGACCGAAAAAAAAAAAGTCTTCCTTTGAATGAGAGAAGCAGAGCGAGTCCCTCATTAAAACTGGAGCAGCTCTTGACCTTAGCAACGGTTCTTTAAAATCATGCATTTCTCAAACCACTAGCAGTGCCTAAACTAGCACATTATTTAGAGGTGTTGCTCACCTGATCTGTACCTCAGTGTGCCTTTCCTTAGATTAAAACCCTCACAAGATGCTTGTTAGAACAGCAGCAGAGTCTTGTACATAAAACCTCAAACTCCTTACAAATATATTGACCGTAGTACCCCTGAGATGCAAAGTATGATTTTTTGGGAAGTAATGCTTGAAACATTTGCTTTTGTAGTGGTAAAGCACTAAGACCAGAAGTTTGCCTTGCAAATGCCAGCAGATGCAACACCCAAACTCCAAGAGAAGCTCAGGAAGAGCTGTTAACAGCTGCACTGGGAAATTACCTTCATATTTAAATATGAACGCATCTAAAAATAACCCCAGTGAGGAATGAAAACTCCATTTGTTGTTAGCCTGCCTAGCATTTGTCTTTATTTCTAGTTGATGTTATTTTACGTTATTGTTCGTGGGTATAACAAAGCCTGTTTCATTTCTCCTTGATCATTTTTCCCAGGGGATGCAGAGAGGCTCTGATTGCAATTGTAAATTCTTTAGCGAACAAGTCGTGATTGCTGGGGATTGTTCAAGCACAATCATTTCGGGCCTGTGCCGGGTCAGCTCCGTGCTCTATGCACAGAGTGGAGCCTGGAAGCACAGAACAGAAGAGACTCAGGTTATTGAGTTCAGGTCCCTGATACTCCAGGCAAGATCGTCTAAAAATGGGTTTGCACAATACATCTGGCTGGCTGCTGCCGCAGAGGGCAGCCCCGGCTCCTCTTCTGCAGCAGCTCATGTTTGGCCAGTGTTCTGGTTAGCTCAGCTGCCAGAAACTCAGGCTTTCTCTCAGAATAGAATGCATTTCGCTGGTACTGCTTTTCCATCCAGCTCATGATGGAGCCAGACAAGTGCTGGTGCCTGGGGGACCATCCTGTTCTCACTGCGCTTTGGTGGTTGGGTCCAGAGAGCTGAAGTTGGCTGTGGTGGTCAGCTCTAATAGTACTGCAGGTATGCTTTGCAGAGAGGTGAGAAGTCAAGCTTTCAGCCTCATTAGGGGCTCTATTTAGTCTCCACAGATTTAATGGAAACTCTCTGTGTATGTGTGCGTGGAACGGTTTCAAGAAGAACCCATCCGCTGGAAGAGCAGGCGAGCCAGCTCTGAATGACAGCCAGTCGCACTGCACATCCCAAATTGCTGCTGGCTCCCTTTCCCTTATTTGTTTATTTACTTCACCGTTCTGAGCTGCCTGCAAAACAACTGCAGAGCCCTGCTGCCTGCTAGTTATGGTTTTCCACCCACCAGCGCTGCTCAAAACCGACTTTGACGCTGCATCTGTGAACTTCTGCCTCAGAGGTCTCGTACAGACTTGTTCTCAGTGAACGTGTGAGTTTGGCATATGCAGCTGTCAAACTTCTTATGGTCTGTGTCACCCTGTCATATTACCACCAGAGCAGTTTTCTTCTTGGCTTTTTAATTTCTGAAACTCAGGAATACTCGGCTCTTTTCTCTAATCTGTAATGCTAAATCTGCTGTATTTTTAATGGCTATAATGTGCTGGGACTGTTACTGGGGAATTGCTCTTGTTGTTTTCCCCATGGTCTTAAGGATTTTAATACTTTGGACAAATGCCTCGTCGAAAGGATGGTGGTATTGGCATGGAAACTGGCACTTCCATCAAATTGTTGTGGCAGCTGTTCATTTTGTCACCACTGCAGCAACCCTTTGCCCCCTTGCAATGTGTGATGCTTGTGTTACTTAAGGTTTCAAGTAGGAACGGTGTCGTGTAACTATTGCTGAAATGTGCAGTGCTTAGTCTGGGAGTCCCCTGAGTGGTGGGGGCAAAAACAGGGGCAAATCTCCATCTCTTCACCCTCAGGACCAGTGACAGGACTCGAGGAAATGTCATGAAACTGAGTCGGGGGAGGTTTATGTTGGATATTAAGGAAAGGCTCTTTACCCAGAGAGTGGTTGGGTACTGGCACAGGCTCCCCAGGGCAGTGGTCACAGCCCCAAGCCTGTCTGACTTCAAGAAGTGTTTGGACAACACTCTCAGGGACATGGTTTGATTCTTGGGGTCTCCTGTGCAGGACCATGAGTTTGGCTCCGTGATCCTGCTGGGTCCTTTCCAGCTCAGCATATTCTGTGATTCTATGATTAATCCTATGAAATCCACCTGCCTTCTACAAAGGCTATTTGGGCTCCTTCCCTTCTTACAGATGAAGAGAAATTATTAACATTAAGCATTAGCTGCATTTGGAGTGACTGCTGGGAAAATGTCACTGCAACTGTCTAAACCCAGGAATGCTGTGGAAAAGCCCTGGGAATGGGCACTTTGTCCTTTGCTGTGGGACCCCAATCTTTAGAATACTGTGTACTAGGAAAGCACATTCACATTTGTTGGGCCAGAGAGCCAGGAGGACATGGGATGGGTTTGCATTTTGTTTTGGTGAGCAGACTACGTTGCTGTGTTGTGTTTGTGGCAGAAGGCAGAGGTGGATGGGAACGGAGAAGCCGTGGAGCCAAACCAGGAGTCATTTACAGGAGTAACGATGAGGCATCGCCGGAACAGGCACTGACCTGTCGCTGGCCTGCCGGGGGTTGTACCTTTGCTCTGTGAAGCTCTACAAGTTTAACCTAAAGACTTCCAAATTCTGTTGAATATCCATATAATGCCATAGGTAGCTTTCCACATATTGTTTTTATTTCATCTGTGGCAGTCCTGTGCTGCCTGGATCATAAGCCTCTTTTTGAAATGGCTATTTAAGGTTCCTCCAAAGTTTTAGATTTGCAGGCTGGGCTGAGCCTTTTCGGGGTTAGCTCCAAAGTGGGTGTTGTAAATTTTGCAGGCATGAGTGTGTTGTTTAGAAAACAGATGTTGTTTGATATCTTGAAATCACCTGACCTTTTCTGGGTTAAGAGGGAGAGCACTGCAGACAAAGAGGACTTTTAAAACCTGTGCTCTCAGTCTGCATGTCCCGTGGCCTGCCAGCTCTTTTACCTCTTTCTGGATGGCTTAGTCACCCACATAGTTAGTCTGCTTTAATGTAGGCACTTGAGGCCTGTGTTTTGGGCCTGTTGTTTGAAGTGGAGTTCATAGCACACGCCTTTTAAAATTTTAAACCAATTACTTTGTAATGGTATATTGCAGCAGAGAAAACAAATTGGTTAGGAGAGCAGGAGAAAATAATCTGCTGGAATAAGGAAAAAATACCATTTAGAAGAATAAAGGAAATATTTTAATGACTTCTAGGACATTTTTTATAATTGAATGTGACTGCTTTTCTCCCTGTCTGTGCTCTGCACACGTGTGCGTGTACATATTTTCCTTGCATTCCAAATGTTTCTGCTCAGAGCAGCGAGTTTCAGGCACAAATGTTGTTAGGGAAATATCAACCCTGGAAACGGCAGCTATTGAAAGATTAGAAGTGACTGAAAACAAAATCTTGTAAAAGAATTTCTGATGTAATTGTAACATAATTTGTTGCTGCACTTGCTCTGCCGTGGCATGATTAAGTACTGAATTTGAATCAGCTTTTAAAAGAAAATGCTTAGTTTCATTCCACAGCACAATTGGCAACTAAATAAAAGTTCAGACTGGATTTTTTTTTATTTTTTTTTTCCCTCCAGCCTTCTTTTCACAGAGAAAGAAAAATGTACATAAGAGTCTTTTGTGTTTTGCAGAGAGGAAGTGCAGCACAATGGACGGTCGGAGGAAAGCAATTCCGATAATCAGTTTTCTGTACTACTTATTACAACTGCTCAGGACTGGGCTTTAATTAAATTTTAGGGATAAAGGACAATGGGGCGTGCTAAGGATGGCGAGTCAGCTTAAACTTAGAGTTTCCTGGCTTTTATCCATTTCTGTGCCAACTCAGTAGTGCTTCAATATATGGCTTCAGATGGGATTCACTTGTATAGGAAGTAATAACTGGCGAGGTTTTAGGAGTTTTCCAGGGTCTCTTTGGACTCCCAGAGTAATTATTTGTCCATGAGTGGGAAATGGGAGCATGGCACCTGGGAATGCCTCCCTTCTGTGTCAAACTTCAGCAAACTTGGCAAGTTTGTTAGTTTATCATTATTTTTAAAATAACATTAAAATACAGTGATTTCAAAAGGATAGCTTAGTAAGAGCGAGTGCTTTTTGGCTCTTAAATGCTTTTGCGTCAGGTTGAGAGAGGATGAAAATAACCCGGTGTGCCTTTATGATATGTAGGGTGACCTTTTTTATAAGGGAGCCCAAATAACCCCTCAACACCATTTTTTGGTATCACAGCTGTCACGGGCACAGCTTCCAAAGGCATCCGACCTTCCAAGGTGAGATGAAGAGAGTCTACTGTGTATCTTAAATGTTAACTGTTGCATGCTTACCCTCCAAACTGCCCTCACTTTTAAAACCTGCTCCAGTCTGTGATTTGCTTAGCCTCAGTGGCTTTGGACATTCTCCACAAGACGAGTAATCTCCTGATCAGAATCCCCACACGTTCTGGGTTTTGATGGCTGCAGGTAAATCACTCTTGCCTTGCTGTTGGGTACGCATATTAATTACATCCCTGAGTTTGCCCACGCTGAAACAGATTTTCTAGTTTTTTAATCCCTTCTTTAGAGCTTTTCCAGGGCTCTCCCAGAGCCATCCACATTTTTTGCCCAGGTTGGATCCAGCTGCAGCACTGATTGCTTCAGATTGCACTCAACCAGCAGGCCATTTGAATTCTTTACTGACAGCATCCCCAATTCTGGCATCATTTTTGCCATGCTTTCTTGCCAGGCTGGCAGTCCGCAGACCTTTTCAAGCCAGTTCTCTGGAATTCTGTTCCTTAGACACGGCTAGAAAAAATTTTCCTTCTGTGTTCTTTAATAGTCATAAGAATGTCTTGGAAGCTTGAACCTGGTACTTCTTCATCTTTATTAATGAACAAGCACCACTCTTGCAGCATCCACTTGCCAGGGCATGATATTTATTAGATAATTCAATAAAATATACTAACTGTGGAGAACCCCAAAACTATGTTGATGTATATATTTACCTGCTGTGAAAAAGACACTGCTTCACAAACTTTCCCTTTTACACTTTTCCCTTCACAAACTCCATACTTCTGAGTGTAATATGCTTGGCTAAACCGGCACGTTATGCACGTTCTGTGCTGCACTTTTGCACTGCAGCAGTTTCTCAGCAATGAGGTGAGAAATTTAAAAACCCCACAACACTATAAATCAATGCACAACTTAGATTTTTTTTGATCTGTCTGCCTTTTAGCTGCTGTTATAAGTTACATCCATGGTCATATATATGTATATATGGGTTGGAATACCTCAAATTTGAAAAGCTTTCAGGCTTAAAAAACATGATTGTAAATTAGTTAATTCTGATGTAGAATTAATTTCATTGAATTATAAATGACTTTAAAATGGAGACGCCGGTGAATTTCGCTGACGCACAATGAAAGTGAACACTCCTTCACACCACACAATCGTATAAACAGTGTTAACAAGCCTAATTTTATAGACTGTAAATATTTGGATTGGTATTTGTCATAGCATTTAGTTAGGGCAAGTTTCCCCCCACTGTATTTATTCTCAGCCCAAGACATATGCTGTTTTTACACAGATGTTCCAAACCAGGGCATTTGGGCTGCTGATTCCCACTTACTGCCATGAATCATTTGAGAAGGGAGGCTGGAAAACACTGGCGATTCTAGCAAATGCAATCCCAGAAACACATTAATAAATACTTTTCACACGCCACCAAGAACCCAATCTGAGGATATGAAATTGATACCTCCTGCCCATTTTTTTTCCAGGGTTTGTGCTGGAAATGGTACAGGGACAGTTTTTGAGTAATTTTGCCCAGTGATGGGCTATCCATTGCTTTTACAGAGACCAATTTTCTGCTTCAGATTTTGTTGGTTTTGTTTTTTTTGTTTTTGTTTTTTTTTAAATTCTAATTGCTGAAAAATTATTTCAGCCACTCTTGCTTATCATATAACAATAAAGCTCCAGGGCAATTGACCTGCTGACCTTAATTCCCAGGAAACTGTCACATTTCTCCTTTATTCCTTTGTCCAGCCTAACAATGTGACCCAAAATACTATGGAGCTTTAAAGTTTCTCAGCGTTGTAAGGTCAGACTTTAGTCGCCATAGTTACAGTTCGGCCCGGCGGGTCAGGGGGCAAACAGATTAATGATGTCAGACACATCTTTAAATGGTTCTTACACTGCTTCGCTGTGCCGTGAGGCAGCTGAGCATATTTGGGATGACAAAGGCCTCCTTAAGTCCTGCTAATAGTAGGATCCTTGGAGACATCTGATGGAAAGGCCCTTCCCGCCTTCAACATCCAGCGGCGGTGGGCGCCGGCTTCGCCTCACGCTGTCAGGGGAATATTGCAAAGGGTGGATAAAGAGCCACTGCTCCCCCAGGCCTTGCGTTCTGGGCACCTGATTCCTTTGTCCAGGACTCAGTCCAGTGGTTAAAAGCCTCCAACAGGATGTAAAATGGGGAACTGGACGAATAAATTAGCATTGCTGATGGAAGACCTCACCTCTCCTTTGCAGTGGTGAGGGGAAGCCAAGAGTCTTGTGGTTCACATCCCTGCTTCCTGGTAGTTATTAATGAAGGCTTCTTCATTCATGTAATAGTCACAGAGGTATTAGAAGCAATCTGTAGGTTCTTCCTCTAGGTAGTGGAAGCTCTTAAACTGAAAAAGGAGATATGGCTCTCTTGATGACTTACATGGGCTCCTCGTGGAATAGGCCTTGGGGGTTTGTTCTCACATAGGCTGTTTGTGTCAGAATTCAACAAGTCTAAGCAGCTGTGTGATCACTTAATTTATGAGCAAGAATCTTCCTCCTTTATAAGGTCTTGCCTCTCACACACCTGCACTGTTCCGCTGTTTTCAGAGAATGATGCACATTGCACGGAAATGAGAAGCCGTGGATGACTTTGCATCACCACTAGGTTAGTTTCTTTTAAAAAAAGACCCAACCCCCCCGAAACCCAAGCAAAGCACTTCCATGTGCGCTGTATCCAAGTACCTTTGGCAACCCCCCCGATTTTGAAACACTACCTGTGTGAACCATGAATTTATTCCTGAGATGGAAGTCCAGCCAATGGCTCGTGCGAGCCTCCGAACGGAATAAAAGCAATGCAAAAGTTTATCAGGAAGAATGTAAGCAAAATAATTTTTTTTTTTATTACATATATATATTCTGCCCTTCATCAAAATCCATTATCAGTTCATCATTGTGATGGCTGACAGCAAGAAAGTAGGAACTGTTGATATAAAACTAATTGAGATGAAGAGTGGGGTCAGAGCCTCTCATCAATGAAGTGAGCTGATGCTGCTGGATGGAGGAATATTGTCAGTCCTGGGAAGGCCTTGGTCACCTGGGGAGGTATCACAGGCTTTCCTTGCTACTGGCAGAGCCATGTAGTATTCCCTTTTCCGTCCACTGGAATTATTTCTAGGAGAATTTGGAAAACTGATGGTCAGCAAAATAAACGCTGACCTGTCAGAGCTTATTCTATTGCACTGCATCAGGGGAA
The DNA here is from genome assembly GCA_035583135.1 of Lophotriccus pileatus. Taxonomy (NCBI): domain Eukaryota; kingdom Metazoa; phylum Chordata; class Aves; order Passeriformes; family Tyrannidae; genus Lophotriccus; species Lophotriccus pileatus. The sequence goes on from JAWWES010000115.1 coordinate 6,373,315, forward strand.
TAACAGACAAATATTGGTGTTCTTTAAAATTAAGAGTCATTACTTATGCCTCTGAAAGGTACACTGTTAGCTTTTTGGGGTCATTTTCTTAATCCTTTTTTATCTTAATATTTGATATTTACCAGACTCTGTTCCTTTCAATCTGCAGTTCCAGGAATGCAGTGTTGTTGTCTTTATTCTAATATTGATGAAGAATAGGTTTAAGTAATCAGGTTTAAGTATTTTTTCATTGTTGCTGTGAGGGGAAAGAAGAGGCTCCTTTATATTCTGGTATTACTTTTTGAGCCTTGTGGGGTGTATTACATCCTGTTTCTTCATCCCTCTCTCACTGACTTGGCCCGGTGAAAAGTTTCCTTTTCTTCCTCAGAACACTCATGTAAGACTTGAGAGGTAAGTGCTGCCTCTCATTTCTTGTGTTCACAGTGCCCTTCTCCCCCAACCCAGATCATTTCACTGCCCTGTGACACCCTGCTGCTTTAGCACCTGCTTTTCCAACTGAAGTAAGTTTTGATTCCTTCAATTTATAGGATCACAGAATGGTTTGGTTGGAAGGGACCTTAAAACTCGTCTGGTTCCAACCCCTGTGGGACATCTTAATGTGACAAGTTCTGAACTGGTGGCACGTGTGTCCTCTGGGAGTTGTCAGACACCACTCCTGGAGTTTTATTTGACTGTGATCATTCAGTGATTACTAATGACACTATTTCTTTAGGGTCATTATTTTGAACGAATTTTAAGTGATTGACAGAAACACATCATTAAGAAAGAGGGCAAAAAAACCCTCCACCCCAAATTTTAAGAGCTGTCCAGCTCCCAAAACGTGCTTATGATGTGAAGAAAATGTAAACATTATGTCCTTCTGTACATGGATTGATTTAGACATTGACAATGTAACCTAATATCTCTTGATTTCTAGAAGCCTGTGCTTCACTAGCCTGTCAGTACTTTTAGGAACTGTGTTTGAAATTCTGTTATTATTCTGTGACACTGAACCAGAGTAAGACTTAGTTTACATGTCCCAGTGATGGAGTGTATTAAAGGGGTTAGCATCTCCTTAACCAACGGACAGTGATTCTCTGCTGGATGCAGACTGTTGGGATGTAATTAAAGATTTGTAAACTTGTTAAAACAAATAATGGAAGAGAAAAACAGAATGCATTAGGGATCTCTGGCTGTGAATTTTTGTGCTGTATCCTTCCAAGATAATGATCAGCAAAAATCAAGGAAATTTGCTGATTTGATAGGGAGTCTTGCTAGATTTTAATTCATGTTTTACCACATGTATCCCCCTCCACTACCAAAACCTGGCCACACAAACCCAGCACAATGGCCCACATCTTTCCCCTATCTGAAAATAACTCTTTTTCCTGGTGGTCTGGAGGGCAAGGCTGTGCCAGTCACTTCAAAGGTCTGGTTTCTTTTAGGGTAGGAGTTGATAGGGCTGGAAATTTCCACAGTCCTTTCCTGATGTTAATAGAGGAGCTCTGATTTATGTGAGATACAATTCTTCCAGTTTTAACTTACAATTCATGAAATTGCTCCTGTCCGGGGTGTTATTACATTAAGTATCCATTTTCTTAATAAAAAACATGGTTAAGAGGAGGCTCAAAACGAAGAGTCGGAGAGGGAACTGTTAAAAAAATCGCTGCATGATATAATTATTTTTTTCAGCCTAATTTCTTTTATACTAATCTTGCTGTGCGAGGTGGAATTGCCCAAGCGCAGTGAGTTTTAGTTGACTTCTGAAGCACAATTTTCACGTCTGGTAATTAAGTAACTTTTGATATCTCGTATTATCAAGTACTGTGATTTTTTTTGGAACCGATCAGCCCTGCTCCTTATGTAACAAACCACTGGTGTCCTCAGCACCGGGTCAAAACAAACCCCTGGAACTAAAGTCTTCCCCCATTTTTGCACCTCGGAAAAAAATTATTTATTTTATTTTATTTGAAGCTTGAAATTAAAACTTTTTTGGGTTGGTTGGTTGGTTTGTTTTTTCCCAATGTGAAGCATTTTGAAAGTGTTTTTTTTTCTAAGTGATTTCCTAAAAACTGAGGCTTGTCCTGTGAGGGTATCTGTGGGTACTTGGGCGATTCTGGACAGCGACTTTTGAGCCACTTACCGATTTAAGACAAATGGGAATTAAATGACGGGGGGGGGGGGGGCAGGGGGAACCGGTGGTAGCCAAATCTACTGCCACGCTGCTTTTTTAATGTGAAGTTTGTAAAAAAACCCTTGAGTGTCGTGTCTGATCTGATTGCCTGCCATTATAAATGATGTCTGGCAGAGTGGATGTAATTTGTGTACAGAAACGAATCAAGCGCTCAGGGGGAGAAAGTGCCGCAGCTTCCCTCGTATAAACACAAGCACAGTGCGGTGCTCTGCTTCTGGAGGCCTCTCTTTATCTTCTATATTCGCTCTGCACCTCTGCTCAGATATTGTTTCATTTGAGTTCCAATGAGCATCCTGATTTTCATAAAGCACCTGAGACTTCTCGGTGGTCAAGAACCCCTTTGAAGTGCCCGGGAGTACAACTTGCAGCTGCCAAAAAATGGTTTGGCGACTGGAATTATGATCCCTTTTTTCTCAAAGGTGAATGAGAGGAGAAACAAAACAAGGGGCTTCCCCTAAAACTTGTTTACACCCCCCAAAAAAAATGGCCAAAACAAATAGGAGACTGTAAAAATAATTGTAGCAGATGTAGGGAAAAAGTCAGGAGCTGACAGTAGGTACATTTTCTTTGCAGATGTTTAGAGTAGGAGCTAAATAGTGTGACATTCCCAGTACTGTAAAAGCAATATTTAAAAAGTTGGTTTAGAAGCAGACTCAGAAAGAGGGAGGCGTGTTTTTTCCCCTCGATAGAACTGGAGATAGGGTAATCACTCTGGAAAAGGCCTGAAAATCAAAATGCATAAACAAAGTTCAATTTAGTTGTGCCTGTGTATCCTTTCAGCTGGCAGGCCAGATTATTCTGATTGGCCCTCATCAGATTTTAGTCCTTCTGTTTCCTGCTGTTTACATTAACTTCCATTAACCTACATGTTTGGAGTGAAAGTTTAAAATGGGCTATGAAAATTGCTTTCATCACTCCTTGATTTTAAAATAAGCAGCGACGCTGGATGACTTTGTGCCTATAAGAGATTAGTTTTAATCAATAGCTTATTGATAACGCGACCCACAACGACTCCATGGCCTTTAAATGGAAGTTTAAAAGTTTAGTTTTTTTAGGTTTTGGTCAGTGATTCCAATAGGGTTTGCAGCACACAAAGAGAAGGAGTTGTGCTTGTTGAATGCTGGAATTCAGATATTTAGGAGGGTTTGCTTTTGCTGTTGAGATACCTCTTTGCACTTTAACGTAATGCACTTGCAACAGTAAATCTATAAATTGAATGGCCTGAACTTGCTGCTTCCGTGTTCAGATTGGCCTTGAGTTTGAGTGTGTTTCTCCTTCTTTTGAAATCATCAGTGATGAATGCAGTCCAAAGATTCCAGAATGTGTGTGTGTGTGTGTATATATATATATATGCATATATTTTAAGCATTGTTGTTCTCTGAATAATTCATGTGAGAGCTGCTCATAAAGCTTGGCCAGTAATGTACCTTTGAAAGGTATTACCATCAATATCTGACAGTGCTTTGATTTCCACTAATGATATGTAACCAGGAAGACTGCTTAATCTGTCACTGTGTATAAATCACAGGAGCTGGGTGGTCAAGGAGACCACTGTATTTGGTAGTTTGGGAATGTAAATCCCTAATCCATCACCAGCAAACTGGATTTCTAAGCTCCTCTTTTCTCTGTTCCGTTGTAGGTCTTTGTTTATAACATATTTCATGGGTTTGGAGCCCGTAAGAGATGAAACTGAGCAGAAAAAGCATTTATTTAATGCTAAAATCCCAGCACATAATGCTCATTTAAATAAGGAGAGCTAAAATGTGGAGCAACAAAAGGTGAATAAACTATAAATGAGCTATAAACTACTAACCAGCTGTTACATTCCATTTTAGAAGCAAAACAAATTAATGCAAAGGAGGGAGGGAAGAAAAAAACCCACCAAACCAAGCAAAACTCAAGGAGAAAAGGAAAGGATTTTGGAAGCAGAACACAAATGATGCAAGTGCCAGGAATGGAGGGGGGAGGCCAGCTCAGGAACAGGCCAGGGTGCAGGTGCTGCACACACAGGTGTGGGGGATGTGAGTGTGGGGTGTTTCATCCTCATTTCCCACCCAAAGGAGCGAAGGGGATTTTGCCCAGCGCCACAGAAAGCCTGAGATTGGGGTTGTATTTGATTGGTTGGAAGGGAGCAAAGGAAATGAGAAAGCCGTGAAGGGCCCATCAGTGCACCCACAGAAGGCTTTGCCAGGTGGAAAAATTACTCTGTGTAGTTAAGTGACGTGTTTGGGTGACAAAATACCACCAGCTTGGTAAGAAATGAGTTTGTTTCACGCAATTGTGAGTCAGCCACAGCCACTTCCCGGGCTGCTCCTGTTGGAGTTTCTGTCAAGTGAAAACTGGCTTTAGTAGCCAACTAAATATAACAGCTTTGGGGAAGGAAATACCAAGAAGGCAGAGGATAACGGAGCTTTGAGCAGCAAGTGTGATGAGCTTGAAATAATTAGGCATTGCTGCGAAAAAACCAACCAGCCCTACTTACAGAGTTTATTACAGAAGTTTTTCATGAATGTAAGATATTCCAAATGAATCCCAGCCTTTTGTATGCATCACACGGAGTGAGCATCCTGAAAAATAAATTACTGTTAAGTACTGTTTGACACTGCACAATGTATTGGAAACTGGTTAAAAAATCAGGAACAAAGCCATGCAGGCAGTCGATGAATCAGTTGGCCATTTGCATTTTATGGAGATTTATCAGTATATGTGTTGTTTCAGGGCATCAGGCTGAAATGATGGATGATAAGTAAACTTGTGTACTTTGGAGATAATACTTAGTTTGAGGAGTTGAGGAAAAACCAGTGTATGAAACAAATTTAAGGAAAGGAAAAGGAAATTATTTTCCTTTTGTATGTCCTGGGGAAAAAAAAAACCAACAACTGCCTGGTAAATAAAAAAAAGCAGGGCTGCAAGTGCTTATGGTGAGAAGGGACTTAAGTAATAAAAATTATGGGTGTAATGCCACAACTCTGTTGCTCTGTGAAGAATTAAAAGCTGGAGTTTTCCTCTAGGAGCAAATAAAAGTCAGATATTCCTTATACAAACCCAGCAGTCACTTGCCGTGCTGTGATGGGCACTGAACTGCATGGGGTTGGCCTCCAAAACCTTTGTAGTGTCCCATCCCATCTCCTGGACTGGGAACACCAGGAAAAATCAACTACAGCCGAGATCTGCTGGACCGTGTTGTCTCTTCCCCTGTCTCTGCACAGAGGAAGATGTTCTGGAGGTAGGATAGGGATGGAAGATACCTCACTGGAACCCTCTCTCAAAAAGCTTCATCTCATGGAGGTTCTTGTGTCAAGAACCACGAACAGCTAATAAGAATTTTTCTCGAGAAGCCAGAGCGGGAAGGATGTGAGACACTGGGAAAGTATTGAACAGAACTTAAAAGGCAAAACAACATCGCAGTGTCTTAATTGGATCCTATAAAAACATTTACATCACTGTGGTAGTTACCCTTTTATCGTTGTTTTTTGCAGTCTCTGGGACATTATAGAGAAATCATTTAATTTCTATGTTTACTTTGAAATGAACTAATGCAGAGTGCTGGGTTTTCTGCTTTATGACTTGTGTTATTGCTTCACTGTATTAAAACCCCATTCAAATCCTTTAACCAGCACAGATCTGTTGATAATTGAAATCTAAGAATCAGCTGCCTAAACAAAGGACAGATGTTTTTTCCTCTGTGCTTAAGCAAATAATTGATTAAGTAGATTAAGCAGCAATAGAAAAGCCAAAGTGAAGGAATGTTACTGATTTTTAGGTTCCCTTCCTTTGGTGTGTAAGGACATTTAGAACTGTGCAGGAGTGGAGATACTGAGGCTGTGTATGTTGGAAGCAAAACCTGAACAGGAGTTACCTGGTCCTTTCTAAGTGAAAGTGAAATTATTTGCAAATCCCAAAGCACCAAAACCCAACAGGACGAGTTCCTTGGTTTTAATAGAAGTTAACTGATTGTTTATCTGACAAATCTGTGAGTATCTCCTCTTACAGTCTTAACAAATGTAATTCTACCTTTTAGAAGATTTTAAAAATCGAATGTTTCCCCCCTCTCCTCTAAAGCTGAGTTTGGAGGGGCTTTCTGTGCAGCTGTTGAATCCTCATTGGGCACAGTTGACCTCCCAGTCTTTCTACCCTGTGCAAAGCTCCCATTTTCAGCTTTACCTTTGGAATTGTGACAGGAACTTGCAGCAGAATGCAATTTTATGCAGGCATCTGGCTGACTTTCCCCCCAGTTTAAGCAGAAACAAACACTCCCCCTGATTTTGGTGACAAGGTGCCGCGTGTATCGTTCGAGCTGTCGTTCCCGCAGTAATTGCTGCCATGTGACAGCTTGGGAATCGAAGCCACGATTTGTCTGGTTTTCATGGATTTTTGAATTATCCCGGATCACCAGGCACTGCTGATTGTTGCCTTACAGTGCAGAATTTTAAGAAGAAACAATGCAATGATGGGGTTTTGTGTAATGACGAGCTCCGAGCTGCATTCGCTCGGGTTCCAGGGAGGCCAGTGAAGTGTTCTGGAGAAGCTTGTCCTGCCCATGATGAGCTGCTCAGTTGATTGAATAGGTGACTCAGTGCTTGACAGCTGTCAATCTTTGTGTTTCCTTCTGTTTTCCCTCAGTCATATTCACCTGATTTTCTCTACAATTTTTTTGGCTTCGTCTCTCATGCTCGTTCACGTTCCGGTCTCTGTGTTGCTTCTTCCTTGGCAGTGGCAAACCTTTCATCTCTTGCCTGGAGTCCCCTCCACATGTAGAGATAAAAGCAGGATGCTGGTTTTAAAGCCTAATTAAAAAAAAAAAAACCCAAACAAGACACCCAGAATCTGCAGAAAAGATGTTGTATTTTAAAATTAGAAAAAGTGGTCCAAAGGTGAACTATGAAGTTCTCATTGTCTGGAATGGCTGAGATAAGAACGAGGGAGAAATAAAAGATACCCTAGTTGGTAAAAGGCTGCTTGAAAATTAAGGTGATATTGTCACAATGAATGTGTGTATATCTGTCCAAACAAGTTTTTAAATGAGCTTTGACCATCTCCTAAATTGAGTTTTACTGAATTTTATTTCCTAAGGAAAAAACAAAACCAGGAGAGGGATGTCTTTGAAAATGTCCCAGAGAGTGAATTTATTTTTTTTTACACACAAATCACAGACCCTGACCTGCAGCTTATAAATAGAGTATTATGTTTGCTGTATCTAATGGTGAATTATGAACAGGAATGCCTAAAAAGTGAAAAGCTTACAACAGTTTCCAGACTATTGACTGAAATTAGAGACGTTTAATCCTTCATTTCTTTTAGACTGACTCTCAAAGTGCTGCAGTCAACTCATCTTGCAATTTTTAAAAAGAATTCAAATCACATACATCAGGCCTTTTATTGAGCTGGAAATCAAATGCGTTGTTTGTATAGGTAATGCTATTTAACTATTCGATGAATTTTAAAACAGAAATAGTGTTACTTCAGGGGTAGAACACTGAGGGCAGGAGACCTCGGGCCCAGCCCAGATGTGCTGCATTTTTCTGATCTGTTGTGGGCAGTCTGTTAACATTCATTTCTGAAGTTCAGCAAAGTTTTCCATGTCTCAGAAATACCTGGCCTGGTTTTGATTTACAGGTGAAATTATCAGCCACACACACAAACAAAAAAATACCCCTAAACTCTGTCTTTAATCAGACCTTGAGTGTTTTATTTAAAAGTAAAGTGTGGGTTCGGTTCTAAGCATGGCAATATTTCCAAATTAATGGGAAGCTCTTGTGCCTGTGGAAGCTTTGAAACGGGAAAGGAGGTTTTTCTCTCTCCTCAGATTTGCCAGTGTGTTGGATCCAACCCTGTGTGTTGCTAGGTGGCACAGATGATAAAAGCTGAATTTTCGAGTGTTCCTCTAAATGATTTTGTTTGTGGTTGATCAGTGTGTAGTGATGACTCTTTATTTTTGTCTGGGGGTGGTGTGATGGTGGGGAGGAGGAGAGGTGTTAAACTCAGGTTTATAAACCAAATAATAAAAGATGTTCACACCCTCAAAAATATAATCAAAATGGTAGTTCGGCCAAAAGTGTGGTAGTTTTGCAAATTTTTCTGATGTGTTTATTTGTGGATAAAGGGAATTTTTTCTCTCTGAGTGAAAATTGTCAAAGCCGGGGTGGTTCATTACTGGGATTGCTTTCCTATCCATGACTATGGATGATGTTTTTGTAATCCCTGGTGCTGTTTGCTGAAAGGACAGACAGAGAATACACGGGATTGAAAGGGAATTCTGGAGTCTTCTAGTGCAACCCCGTGTTCAGAGCAGGTCTGGTTAGTTCGGGTTGCTCAGGGTTGAGTCCAGCCCAACTTCTAGTGGCCTTGAAGACACAGATTCTACAACCTTTCTGGGCCACCTTTTCTACTACTTCACTGCCCAAATGATGCAAAGTTTTGCCTTATATCAACATGGAATTTCCAGTTAATGGGAATCTAAGATGGCAGGTGCTAGGACATCGTGGAGAGCGTGGATAAACACACTCTGGGATGTTTCTTATTAGTCCAGTTACACTGCGGGTGATGTGTGACGTTTCTTGTCAGAGCAATCAGGTAAATGCATTGACATTCCATATTCTGCATCTGCTCCTTTGGCTCCTTTGTTACGGGGCGGGGGAAGGATTGCTCGGACTCTAGCTAAACTGACCAGGAACATAATGTCCTTTTTATTCCTGGAGCTGTGACCACTGAGGCTTGGGAATCCTGCATCAGGTTCCTTGAGACACACCTGCAAGAATTTTGGGGGTCGAGTGGGAGGATCCACTGATCATCAGCCCAAATGATTTTGCTGCCTGCACTGTCTGTGATAGCCATCAGTTGTCAGATCAGGTCCTGTCCCTGCTGTAGGTGCTGCTTCTCCACACTCATTTTTTAAGCCCAGGCCGTCTCTGTGCATGTGCTTGTAGCAAGACCTTGTGGGGTTTTTTTCTAGCAATATGCACTGTATGTTTCCATGAAACTGCTTTTCCACAGTTCTTAAACCCTTTGAGCTTGCTCTGGAGGAAACCTCTAGTCTCAGACTCATGCTTTAGGATGAAACATGTTAGTTCAAGGTAAGATCCATCCTTCTTCCTTTTACATATCTAACCTTTAAAAACCTAAATGTGAGCTACATTCCTCTCAGGTTTCTGTTACATTCAATGGAGAGGAATGAATCCCAGGGAGAGGTTCAGCTTGATTAAATTAGGAATTGAAGATAAGTTGGAGTAATTGCTGTCTTAAGCCGTTTATTCCTTCCCATTGTCTATAGGAAGCTTTGACAGTTAAATGCAAGCTGGTTGCATTATCCTGTGGAAACCTTACCTGAGGTGACTGAAATCCCACCTTCCTGTTATTATCCCACACTTCATATGCTCTGCCTGCTTAATTATGGATGCTGCTTTTAGCAGGCAGCAGTTCCTTCTGTTTAATGTCACAAAGTCAGTGCCAGATACGCTTTGGGAAGAGATTTTTGGGGTGAGCGTCGTGTGACGGTTTAAATGATTGAGTGCATTTTGATGTGACAGTTTTGTTGTCTAACTAAAAATGGGGTTTTTTATGAGTTCTAGAGAAGAACGCAGCACTGCACAAAGGTAGCTGACAGCTCGTGCCAGGTGCTCTGGAATTCCCAGACACAAAGACCATGAAAATGTTGACGAGATATAAAAATAAGTACTTGTGAAATACTGTGCTTGCTCTGGATAGTAGTAATAAGACTGGTTTTAGCCAAGCTGTTTCCCCTGGGGGGCCAGCACTCAAGTGTCTGGGAAGACACCAGATGACCTGCAAAGAGAAGATGTGGGATTTTTTGTTTGTTTGGTGGTTTGTGGTTTTTTTTTTTTTTTCTCTTTTCTTTCAGGCGGCCAAACCGTCTGAACTGCTGGCACGAGCTGTCAGAAAAATCCATGTTTGAAACAGGGAGACTGGCTCGTGTTTTTGAGTCAGGAGTAAAGGCAGAAATAAAACTTCAGGTAGTAGCCTGAATCTGTTACAGGTTTGTTGGGGTGGTTTGTTTTTTTTTTTTCCATAATATTATCAACTTTGTGGATTGATGGCACGGAAACTGTTTTGTCTGAGCGGTGAGAAATTAGGTGACTGCTTGTTCCTCAGAGGTGAAAAGAAGATGCACCTGACACTGATAATTTATGAGCTAATTCCCTCACAATGCTGGACTGAATACTTGTGCTTTGAGAGTGGGGTAAAATTGTGGGAATACTCAGTTGTTCAGAAGGAGTTTCTGACTTGTGGTTGGAATTTGATGTTTATTTTAGAGCTCTTCAAGAGCATGATAGTATTTGGAAGATACCTTAATAGCAAGTCAAGCTGTCACATATACATGATAAAATGCATTTTATTACGTGCTTCTGCAATTCACCAAATGGCTAACCCTGCACTAAGTGTAGGATTTATAGCTGGAAAACCATTGCAAGAATATAGCTCAATATTCCGAAGCACACCCTCTGTAAGAGGCAATGAAAACAGGTCTCAGTTCTCGGAATTGCACCCGTTCATACTTCATCACCAGCAATTTTGAAAGGAACTTTTAGTAAAATGCTTTTGGTTTTGTCTTTTTTTTTTCATATTTAGACTGTAAAGCCTCTTAAATTTTTATAATACTTTTTTTTTTTTTTGAGTTTTCCATTCTGTCTTCAGTACCTTCTGTCCTTCTTTCCTTCTTGTGCGTGTTCTCTTTCACCGACGTGAAATTGCCGTGCTCTTGAAATGTTAACCTTTCCAGCATCCCTGGGAGATACTCATGCGTGAACACTGCCTCAGCCTGCAGGGATGTTATACCCCTGGAGCTGTAGGAAGATACTGTAAGGACTTGGAGTGAGAGCTCCCCAGTCCCTTGCTGTAAAACTCGTGCTCAGGGAGGTGGATGATGCTGTTCTAGGCAGTGACAGGCTTTTTGGGGCGAGTCAGGAAGGGTTGGTCGCATGAGAAGTGTTTTGACTAGAAACAACTCCAGTCAAAGAAATCTCTAAGGGTGGAACTGTCATGTTTCTGAACAAAGAATGATCAAATAAAAGCTTACAGTGAGGTCTTAATTCAGCCCATGACAAAGCATCCTCTGACTTCACTGAGGTCAGATTACATCCTGAATATTGGAAAGCTGTCTGAAAATGCCTACCTTTTTATACTTTTTAAACAGTAGATTGATAATAATAAATGCATTTCTGTCATCATATCAGTGTAAATTACAGAATTAAAAAGATAAACAGCCCTTCCATTGTGTGTTAATATTTAACTGACTCCAGAGATTTTTTGTCTGTGTAATAAATGAAAGGTGTTGTCTGAAACATTCAACTCGGGATCTTCGTAGTTACTGGCTGTAAATTTTGTGTGCTATATTTACTACTGGAAGAACAGCCTTAAAGTAATTTTAAGTAGCATCAGAATTTTGCAATGTCCTTTAAACATCTTCAGTGGTGTCAGAGAGTGACCTTTTCCTGCTTAAAAACCCCCCAAAATCTAAAAAAAAAGGAAAGAGAAAAAAGTACCTTCCGCAGGAGAGCAAATGCCATGTCCTGTGTTTAGATGTTAAGCGTTAAAAAGTCACCCAGGTAGAAGAGCCTTCTTTCTCCTGTTGGTCTGCAAAGATAAATAAATGTAAACCTCTCTGAGTTAGGGTAGAGGCTGGTTAGACCTTCTCAAAAAGATGCTGAAGTGTATTGTCTTAAGATTATTCTTTCCTTTGAACCATGCAAGCAAATGATTTTGTTATGAATTGAAGTGTTGGGTTTGTTGTTTAATTCCTTTATTGGAACTTATCTTGCTAGCTTAGATCTCCTGGCAGTGCCTTAAAGATTCTTTTAATTTACCTGTTAGTGAAATCTGATTCTTTTTCTGACTACATGTTTCCAGATTAGTCTGTATTAGCTCGGTTCTGGGAACAGTTCTGGGTGGTGAAGGCTGTGCTACAAGATTGGTCCATGATATCTCTTGGGGGAACATGTTGAGTGTTGGGGTCATCTCAGTTACCTTCTCTCTTCCATGAGTCATTAATATAATTTGATTATTTTTTTATAGAATCACAGACTGGTTTGGGTTGGAAGGGATCTTAAAATGCATCCAGTTCCAATCCCCCTGCCATGGGCAGGGACAACTTCCACTAGCCCAGGTTGCTCAGAGCCCCATCCAGCCTGGCCTTGAACACTTCCAGAGATGGGGAAGCCACAGCTTCCCTGGGCAACCTGTGCCAGGGCCTCACCACCCTCACAGGGAAGCATTTCTCACTAATGTCTAATCTAAACCTATTCTTTTTTGGTGTGAAGCCATTTCCCCTTCTCCCGTTACTTCATGCCCTCACAAAAAGTCCCTCCCCAGCTCTCTTGCTGCCTCCTTTGGGAGTATTGGCCTGTTTTCTGAAGTTCCTGTTTGTTTTAATAGTAACCAATGGAAGCTTTCTCCTTGTGTTGCTAAGACGAAAATGTTTACTTTTTACAGGGTTTCCATTTATCTCTTCAGTTCTCACCCGGGGGGGTGTGTGTGTGTGTGTGTATATGTGTATATTCTTTTGCTGATATGAATTATATTTTCTGTCTGGAGATCATAAGTTTTTTTGCAAGCGAAACAAAATGATTAAACTGAAGTCAAGTACATTATTTGAAGCTGCTGCATGTGTTTATCCTCAGAGTGCTTAATCCTTGACTTTGCCTCGGGCTACTAACCCTGGCTGATTATTAATTCCTTAAAAATGCCCTGAGCCAACGCTGCTGCTGTTATAGCTTGTTTGGGGCTGAGATGGAGCTGACGTTTTTCTCAGCTGCGGCGTCTTCTTGCCGTAGTGTCACAGGATCAGTTGGTTTCAGCAGCGCTGCTACTTCACCACGTGCCTCAGAAAAAAAATGTATTTCTTTGCACAGCATCTGTTTAGGCTTCTCAAGCTAACGTTTAGTCTACCAGGGACACAACCTATTCTAATGAAGGGATGGCAGAGCTTTTGGAAACGCTACACAGATCCTAAGTGGCCCATTACAGACAAACCTGTGGTTTTACTGCGCCAGACAAAAAGAAACCCTTGGGCTGGAGCGGAAACTTGGGCCATTACACTGCAGGAGGAGGACAACTGTGAAATTGGGGTGAAATACAGTATGATTTGAAAGGCTGTAAACTTCTTTCTGTGCACATTTTGGGGATGGTTTCATAAAGTGCTTAAGAAATGTTGGCTTGGCATGCCTGTGTCTGAGATATTCCTCCGCTGAACGTGCAGGAGTTTAGACTTTAGGCTTTTCTGTTTTAATAGAAGCCTTCCTGTAAAAATCAAATAACACGCTGTAAAATTGCAGATTGGCTTCAGGAGCAGCAGAACATCTTGGTACATTATCTCCTGGTGCTCAGGCCAGCCCCTTCCCTTGTCAGCTGGTGACAGCACAGAAAATCTGTGCTGCTGGATGCCCAGCTTGGCTCTGACTGACTCAGCAGGGACGGGGACACGTGGCGGGGGAAGGATGAGTCGGAAGGATGTGACGGTGTGTGGAGCTCCTGCTCTTCTGTGCCCTGGGAAATTCCCACTGCCATGGGAGGTGGATGGACCAGCAAGTGGCCCTAAAAAGGGGAAGGAGCGGGGAGTCCAGAAGGAGAAGTGTCTGCCAAAACCCCACCATCTCTTTGCTGTGCTTTTATACGTGCACACTTTATTTTTGGTGTTGGACATCTCTGTGTTCTTGCTTTTCAGAATGAGGCAAGACATCTTTAAAAGCAGCAGGATCACTTAAACACCTTCCAAAAATCCTCACTGTACTCCCTTTTCCCCCACTCCAGATTTTTCATTATGAAGGGAGTTTTGTCCTCAGGTTTTCATTTCAGCAATGAGTGGCTTCAAAGCCTGCTGCAGAAATGAAATCCCCAGCCAGTCCTGCTACCTTCCAGGAAACCTTCCCAGCAGATGTCTTGGAAGAGAAATCATTTGATTGAAAAACAGCAACAGAAGGAGGCCATCCATTACTGAGAGTAATATTTAGGAATCTACTCTTCCCTCAGGAGGACAAAAGTCCAACATATAGAACACTTTTCAGTGTCCTGGTGTGTCCAGCCTCCAGAGCAGCTTCCAGCTCAAGGTGTAGACCAGACAGATAACTCTGTTTCTATTTGTTGTGTGAGGGAAAACACAGAATGTTATTTCAATGTGTCTTGTATCAACCTATAAAGGGGACTTAAATATTTGAAAAATATAATGACAATGTTTAGCCCAGTGTGTTACATTTATTATGTTTCATTGACCTATTGCAGCTTGTCCTCTTTGCATCACATCAGTGTAAAGCTTCTTCCCTTCTCCTAGTGCCAGAAAGGATCCAAATTACCATTTAAGTGGTAAAGTTAATCATTATAGATAATTAAAGCAAAGCCTGTGTAAAGAATGCTGAGATTCTGTGAATATTAGGCCAAGAAATTATTTTATGTGAGATTTCTATAATGACTGTAATGTGAAATAATTTCATCTGCACTAAACAATTTCATTAACTATAAATTATTAGTGAGTTTCTGAGTATCTCCCTGTTTTCCCTGTGAGGACACTTGTGGGAAACAAAGTTAACAGGACAGGCAGCAGAGACCAGGGGTGGTCTCATGGCCTGGGACTTCCAAACTTCCGAGGCAGCTATTTTTGAGTCAGTGATTAGAATTTACGCTTCTAAGTTTGTTTCTAGTGTATTCTTTATAATGTTTTTCTGTGATGATATAATAGCTTGCTGAAGTCAAAATGTGAGATAGATAAGACACCAGTGGTATGTAAAGCAGTCCAGAAATTAAATGGAGACATCCAACTGCCTCTTCTCCAGGGAAAGAAGAGTCTCCTTTGGTAGCTGCCTAAATTCTCCTTAGATTTGAGCCAGTTATTGTGTCACATGGGAGGAGAAGGGCCTGGGTTGGATCTGGAATGCTTCCTGAAACTCCCTTTTGAGGAGTACCCCCGTTCTGCAGCAGACTTTCTCTTTAGATGATGGTGATCCCAAAGCCAGTGGCGCTGGGGAACCCTGGATCACTGTGACACGGTCTGGAAAAGCAACGGAGAAGCTATTCAGATAAGTGTTCGTTCTCATACATTAAAAGCTGGGAATTAAATGCTGGAAATGAAAGATCTTAAGAGAGAAGAACAGATTTAGTTTCTGAGAAACTAAGAGAAACACAGAGAAATCTGTGAAGATTTTGAGATCTGAGAGAATTGGGAATCAAGAGAGTCTGGAGGTGGAATTGAGTGACACTCAGCTGGTTTCAGCCAAGTTCCCTTGCATAAATGGAGGTTCATCTCCCTGAAATGTGCAGGGAGGGATTTAGCAAATGGTTATGAAGGAGGAGTGGCTGATCAGAAGAGCTAAAATTTTCACAGCACTTTTTATGTTTCCAGAGCCACATTTCCAGTGCTGATGCTGGCATGGGAGAAGGCAGGGAACTGCTGGCAGGGAGATAGCTCATCCCAGCTTCCCAGTGTGACCAAACTCTGCACAGTGGTGGGGTGGAGGCGAGGGGGATGATGTGTGTACATTGCATTAAAAACTGCTAGTCAGGGGAAAAGAAATTGAGTCACTTCAGTCCCTAATCTCCCACAGCCCCCCTCTGCAGCCTCGCTTTATGTGCAGCCCTGGAGGCACAGTCTGGTCGTTCCAGGAGTTCTGCTCTGGAAAGCATCCCCTTTCCTTACTCGACGGCCTTCCAATGATTATTGGGAACCGGTATCTGCTGACTCCAGTGACAATTCCTATTAAGTTTTCCATCACCAGTTCCTGTGGTGGTGCTTGAACAACAAGGAGCATGGCTTGACCTTCAGCTCTGGAGCTGTTTTGACAAGGCTGGCTGGTAAAGACAAAAGAAAACATTTTCTTTCTAACCTGAGCATGTTTGACACCGAAGGTCAGTGAGAGAGAACACACCAGAATGCTGGTGTTTATGCACACATTTGCTTATGGAGCAAATGAAATGATTCAATGACCTGGTGATTTCCTCCTGTCTCATCCCTAAATGCAGTATAACCCTCTTCACCCCTTCCGATGCCTCTCAGCCCGTCTCTTCACCCAACAACCCTTTAAGAATTTTTTTTTTTGTCAGTGAAATCCGCACCTTCTGTTACCCTTGACAGGTGTGGTGACTGGAATTCCCAAAATGAGGTTCAGGGGCCTGTTTGTGTGACCACTCCTGCCATTATGCAGATGGTCATTTGTTCCCGTGCTAATTACTACCCAACAACCGAGGGAAAGATTAAAAGGGAGTGCCTCAAAGCCTTCCTGCCCCATCTCCCCTTTGTATTCGCTGAAAGAAAGGGAAAAAATAATCCTGGAAAGCAGTTGGTCAGGGGAATGTGGAGGCTTGGTGTGTCCCGAGGCTCAGAGCCTCAGGTGAACCTGGCCCTCCTCCGAGGACAGGGAAGGGGAGGGAAGGAGGAGGGGGAAAGAGAGGTGTGGATGGTTTTATCAGAAGGTGCTTTTCTCACGGTGTCCGGGATAAAGGGACTGACATTCTTGCAGAGCTCTAATGGGGGTGGAAGAGTAACTGGATCCTGAATTAGGTGGTTCACTAATGTGCTTATTTTTTCCAGTCCAAGTGGTTCTGCCTAGTGCCTCGGGCTTCTGGAACAGTGTTTTTATGCCACTTAAGGTCTTAGATTTGTACTTCTCAAAGCAAAAAAAAAAAAAGATGCAAGATTTGTAATTTCTTCATCCTCACCCCTTTTTTTTTAAAAAAAAATATTTATTTTTAAATACTAGGCTCAGTCCAAGTGATGGTTTGGATTTTTTTTTTTCTTGAATCAGCTTAATTGGGATGCTCTGTGATTAATTTTCCTTGCATGGAAATAATTCAATGTAGCATAGAATGTATTGAGATCCTGATTTTTTTTTTTTTTTTTTGGGTTGAGTTTTCAGTCTCTTTTCCAATGTGGGCTGTGGTTTCATTACAGTAAGTTCTTGCTTTGGATGCAGAGACTTACGTCAGATTCACCAGCTGCTGCTCTCCCGAAGTAGGCAGTGTGCCAGCACCAAGGATTAGCTGGGTTACTGTTTGTCCCACCAGTTGTTTTTAAAATCTTTCACTGCAGAAACATCCTTGTGTGCTGTCCCTGCAACCCAGTTCCTACATGTCCTCTGTTCCCGTATCCTTTTACCTTTTCTTCCCCAGGTAATCTGTTTTTTTTTAGTATTCAGTGACCTGATTTGGGAAATACTTTTGTCAATATATTTTTGTTTTATTATAAGCCAGCAAACTTCCATATGAATATCTTTCTCGTCTCAGAAGATGGCTTTTTGGGAATGGGTTTCCTTCATCTTTCACAGTGGCTGCAGGATTAGGATACTGTCATTAAAATGTTTGTCAGAGGGGGAGTCCCAAGAGGGTGTATTTCCCTGGAGGAGCTAAAGAACCTGGAGCTGAGCGCCCGTGCACCAGCACTGGGAGCAGAGATATGCCCCTGCTGCTGTTTGCGCACTATCCCTGTGCTCCCACAGGAGCATCCTGGGACACATACCATGGCTTTCTTCCTCCTTCCTCCTAAGATCCTCCCGCAGTCTTCAACTCTCCCCCTTACCCAAGTGAATCGTGACAGTTTTGGAGCAGGCAAGTCCTTCAGGGCAAATAGAGGGAAAGTTATTGGAAGGCCATGAACACTTTGATGTATTTGCCGCTGTGCTCCCTGAAAAGATGACAGGTTTTAGACCAAGTTTGAAAGAGAAATCTGAATTGTAGCTGCAGCCCAAGCCAGAGCAGCCTGTCTGGGGTCACAGGATCTCTGTACTTGTTCCAAAGGTGAGGGTGTTGGGCCAAAACAAACGCAGGAGCTGAAGGGAACGGAGAGTTAAATGAAGAGGGACTGTGGTGCTGGGCAGCTGCTTCCCCCAAGGCTTTGGGGTTTAACTGCATCAGCCACGCTGGGTCTATCAGAGTGTGTGTTTTAAGACTTAGAGTAGATGTTTTCTTGAAAGGAGGAAGAGTGTTTTGAGGCCTGTAAGATCCGTGCTGTGAGAGGTGTCTGACAGGAGCCAGAGAGTAGCTTGGCTGGGGAAGGAAAGGTGGCATCCTTGGAAGTGTTCAAGGCCAAGCTGGATGGGGCCCTGAGCAACCTGGCCTAGTGGAAGGTGTCCCTGCCTATGGCAGGGGGCTTGGATCAAGATGGTCTTTAGGGTGCCTTGCAGCCAAACCATTCCATGGTTCTGTGATATCTGGGAGTTGCCAAGCTATTGGAGATCACTTAAATGGGGAGTTCAGTGGAGAGATCTTAGAGGTCTTTTCCAGCTTCAACAACCCTATGATTCTATACATCTGATTTGAATTTTTTTAAAAGTGTTTTCTCATTTCAAGTTTCACAAGTAAGAAAGTTCCCCCTTGTGTGCTCCCTTTTGTAGTGCAGGACCCAAGAGATTCCAGGGTTGGTTTTGTTTCTGAGCCGCAGCTGTATCTCTTAGCATGGCAACTCTTGGGTTGCCAGTACTCTGAGTGACAGGAGGAAGAAGTGATCTCTTTGATGCTTTGACAGCTGGGACCTAGTTAGCAAGCACCCTACCTGGAAGATCCTTTTCCCTGTCAAGTGCCATGTTTCAATTTGCAAATGACATATAACTGTGTTGGCCCACGTCTCACTGGCTTTTCCCTGGAGATAGAAAAGACAAAATCCTACAACTTCCTGGAAGCACTGATGCTGAAGCCTGCGTGAATGATGCCTGTTTAATTGCTGCAGAAGTGACATTGCCACGCCACGAAAGGATGCTCTTTGTTGAGGAGAGAGCAGTGTGCTTCCTGACTTTAACAGTTTTAATGGATTGCCTTAAAAATCAACTTAATTTAAGGAAGTTAAAAAGAAGCCAGTCATAAAAGCTCTGCAGCCCAAGGAGTGAAATTTAACCTTAATGACAGCCTGAACTGTCGTGGCTGGATTGTGTTAGTTTATGTTCAGGTGCCAGTTAATGGCATGATCTTGACAATCTGGTTTTATTGATCCCCAAGCACTATTTTGATTTAACTGTTGTCTGTGGTTGGGAAGCCTGGCTTTCAGTGATTCAGTGAACTGTCATAAAGGTCCATCTCTGTCCCTGTATCTTTTTTTCCTGTTTTCCTGTGCCATCTTCCTGTGAGCACACAGATGATGAGCAGCAGATTAAGTGGGTAACCAACTGTGGGCTAGGACCTGATCCAGCAAAGCATTCCCATGGACCTCATTCCCTGACGTCAGTCCTGACTATATGTGTGCTTAAAGGTGAACATATGCTTTGGTGCTGCAGTGAATCAGCCTGCAAGGACATTCATAACTTAACAGCAGGACTGTCTTGAAGGGGAAAGAGGTGGTTTTTCCTTGGCAGTGCTGCTTTGGTGGTGTCCGGTCGAGCTTTTTTCACGCATCACCTGGAAATTATTTCAGCTTTTATCATGGGAGAAAAATAATCTGACCTCTTTTCATGCAGATAAGGTTCATGATTCCACTCTGACTTGACTCAAACTTTAGGAAGAGGTGCCTGTCTCTGGCTTGGTCAAAAGCTGCTTTGTCCTTGGTTGAGGTTGGTCAAATGACTACGTCAAAAGTTAGAAGCTCATGGGAGGGTTTCATGCAGTTGGTGATTGGACCCAAGCTGCTTCTGCAAAGAGAAGTTAAGACTCTCTCCAAAATACTCACCCAGCCTTCCTCCTAATTAAATATTTTGCTTCATGCTAGCAGTGAAGTTGTATGTGTGACTTGATACAGAGAGGATTATTCAAAGAAAAACGTGAAAAATAAGTTCTTTCTCAAATGTCTGTAAGAACCCAGACCCTGCATACCAAGGCAGCTGTAATGTTGCCTCACGTTGCAGATGTTAGAGTGCAAATACATTAAAAAAAGAGAATCACACATGCAAAGTGGGATTTACTGGTTTGAATATTATTTGAAGGTAGCGTGAAAATAGAGTAGTGGATGATCCCTTGCAAGGTTGTCTGTAGGGGCTGAAATATTTTCCATTATTAGTTCAGTACTGGGAAACTCTAAAGCCCTAGAAAGTTATGGCTTTAGGAGTACAAGAGTGTTTTATCTTGCTTTAATCTTGTGTGTGAAGTGGTTATGCTGATGACTTAACTGCTTTGAAGATGCTCCAGTTCTTCTCACAAGACTAATAGTCCTAAAGATCAGATTTCAAGAATGGAAACATCGTCTTGCACGAGGCCTCCCTTGTAACTATTAAAACTGGAAACTCAAGCCAGTAACTTTGACGAGGAAGCGTAAAATGGTATGAAGATACTATTCTCTCTGTAAAAAAAAGTCTTGATGTCAAGCTTGTCTAGTTTCTATGAAAACTATGGCTGGTGGTGGTGGTGGATGGTGGTACCTTTGTCCCTTGATCAAACAGTGCTGCTGCAGGGAGTTGATCCTACAAAGGGGACTTTTTGAAGCAGTGCTCGAAAAAGCCATGGAGAAAGAATCCAGGTGGAGATTTGGAGTTAGATTTTGGGTTTCTTTCTGCCATTCAAGTTGAAGGTGGCAATTAATGCAGTCATCTTGGATCTTTTTGCATTCAGTCACTCAGCATAAAGCGTGAAGCTCCCAACTGAAGCCCCTGTGCAGCAAGTGATTGCTTCTCACTCTGCTGAATAAGGCTGTTTCTGAACTGAGACTGCATCTAATCAGCAGAGAGTGGGCTGACTTCACATCAGTTATTGAAAACACATTTTCATAAGGCTCCTCTCCTGATAAATACCCAGCCAGGATTCTCTTTTGTGTCGTAGTATGCGCTGCCATTGAGAAATGTTTAGCGGTGCCTGTGTAATGCCGACCGTACTAATAGGGCTTTGTAATATTTCTTAGCCATATGTGTTATGAATTCTTGGAGTTATCTCAGTCCTACAGTGAATCTGTGCTGAGCAAACTGTGGCTGGGGGCCAAATCCATTTTACAGCCCATCCAAAACAGTCTTGTGACCAATCAATCAAGTTTACACTTATAAAATGCCCACAGCGTAAGCATGTAAGGCACTGTGCATAATCCATACCAAAATAAATGCCATATATTGTCTCTGAATGGGGGAGTCAGGTGAAATTAGAGATGTTCCTCTGAGGTTGGAGTAGATAAACGAGGCCAGTTCTGTAGGAGGAGACGATTAACACGTGGTACAAATACACAGAACTCATAAGGCACGTTTAAAATGTGGATGGAAAATTGATTGAATGTCAGAACAGAATGAAAGGGTAGTGAATAAGGAGGTTTAATAAATGGGACACAGTCAGAGTGCTGAAACTTCTTCTGCAAACTGATGTTTAGCCTTGTGGAGAAGGCTGCCCTCTCCTCCATCACAAACACAGCTCCATGAGCTTCAGTTATTTCTAAAATTTGTCTGCTGTTCGGTCGGGGTGGGGACTGTAAGAGTGGACAGCCCTCAGGCTTGTTGGAATTGGCAGTAAGAGCACTGTGGATGGGTAAAGTGCCTTTTTTTTTTTTTTTTTTAAATGAGGAAATGGACTCCGTGTCACGACTGAGAAACATTGGGAAAAAAAAGAAGGCAGTAGATGTATGCACTGTGGCTTATCTAAGAATCAACAAGATGAGAGGGTTACCCTGTTTGATGATTTGTTCCCTCCCCACAGGGCGTGGGACCAAAGTCAGGTCCCGGATAGCTCCTGATATCTGGCCCCCAGCACCTTCCCTTCCTTCTCCCAGCTCCCCAGGGCCCCCATTTTTCTGGTCCAGCTGTCCCATGTGCAGAAGTACGTATGATCCACCTCCTAGTTTGCCGTTCCTCCTTGTGTCTACACCAGCTGCAGCTGGCAAGTCTGAGCTTTCAGAAGTTCAGTTTTGCTCCCCTCAATGATCAGCTTTTGCAATGTAAGTGACCTTTTTTTTTTTTTTTCTTTTTTTGCCCTCAGCTGTTGGTAGGCTGCTGGTGCAGCTCTGAGCATCCCAGTGCTCTGTGTGTGTGTGTCACAGTGGGGAACAATCTGAAGAAAGTGGCGGGTTTTTTTGTGAAGGAGTGAAATGGTTTAGACAGTGTAGGATTTAATTCCAGTACGTGGCTGCAGTATTCAAACATGCAGGTAGACAAAATTGCTTCCTGTTCTGCTAATCCTTGGCTGGATAATTGACAGCCTTCTGGAACTTCACTTCCAGTCCTTTCAGCCTCCGTTGATAAAGATACAAAAAAGACAGACGCGCACAAAAGGACTGTATATAGCGTATAATTCATTTTGTGGAGCTGGGACATCTAGCTGAATGTGCCATTGATTTACCCTGGCACTAATTCCGAGTGAGTAGCTCATTTTGAAAGTAGCTACAAGTTGGCATATTTGCAGGTGCATTGAATTCTGGCACGCAGTCACTGTTGTATTAGAAACATGATGTGCAAGTGAGTCTGGAGAGCCTTTGAAAGTGAGATCTCAATAGAAGCTGTGAGCTGTATTGTTGCTCCCCTGCTACATACAGCACAAAACCACCCCAAACAGAGTGAGTTATATATGTTGCCAATAGGGTGCAGTTTGGGGCATGGATTTTTCTCGCAAGATGCGTTGCATTTATTAAAAAATGGTTCTCGGAGCGACTTTAAAGTCCATATGGTATCTGTTATGATTGCCTAATAACAATAGCATAATTAGGGGTATTATATCCTTATAGGATTGGATGTGCAACAAACATTGCTTGTGAGCAGCAAGTTTTTATGAGAGATGACAGCTGTTTTAGAACCAAAATTATAGCTTATTTATTGTGTGTATGCATTCGAGCTGGGCGAAAAATAGCGAAAGAATGAGATCTGCAGAAGGACTATTTCTCACTAAGTGTTATTTTGCAATAAAAAAGCTGGTTGTGTACTAATGAACAATAAGAATGGGTTGGTTGGAAATAACATATTTCTGTAAAATGGGATGTTTCAAAAGGCTTTGGAATCCACCAACTATCAAATTTTCTTCCCTTTTCATGGATGAGAAGGCGGAGCTTCCTTCTGAATTGGAAAACTTTGCTCAGGAGTGGAAAAGGTGGAACTGAAGAAAAGGGTAATAATCACCTCTGTAAAACAAGATGTGTATGGCCTGGCTGGGAACAGAGGGGAGAGAAGGGAGGAGCTGCTGATGGTTCATCATATTTTTTGTGGATTTTGTAATGGAAAGTCTCTGTGCTCCTGTCTGGCAGGGCCAGGCTTGTACTGTACCCGCAGCATCAGTGAGCTGAGTTGAAAGGATTGGTTGCAAGAAGGTTTACTCCAGACTAGGCTTCTCTTTTCCCCATTTTCCATGGTTTTTCTAAAGCTCTGCCTCTGTGAAGGAGTGGCGAGTACCACTCGAATATATCAGGTACCTCAGCTTTCACCTTACCTTTCACACGCTGTAATCTCGGTGTTGGAAATAACGTTGCACACAAAAACATCATTGAGAAGGAGCATTTTAATTGAAAGTTAGTTTTCTGCTGGTATTTACTTCTCAGAGAAATACTTATCAGTTGCAGGTTTCAGGAACTTGTTGAAGGTTACAGAGTTTTAGCTTGCACGTTGTTGCAGAGACTGTCACCTTCTCACGGAATGGAGGAGATGCGAGGTGGGAACTTGTGAAGCTGCGCCGAGGAGGCTGAGGCAGGGAGGAATTCAGATGGGTGCCTTCTTTGCTGCAGATGAGCTCGAGTGTATTTTCCAAGAAGGGGGAAAAGAATAAGGTACATGCAGTACAGATGAACAGACATTTCCTCCATAAGCGAGGCTTATAAGGCATTGAAATTCAGGCACAACTACGGTACAAACACAACCCGGGGCTCTTGCCTATCCAGGAAGGAACTCTGGTTCTGTGTGAAGGGTCTTGGCACAAAGGGAGTTTTCAAAATATTGTAAGGTTGTTAAAAAGTGGTTCCCTGGCATAAATGAATGCAAAATTCTGTGTGTGTGCTGCGAGTGAGTGTCCCGCTGGTTGCGTCTTTCCGAGATCGGAAACCGGGAGCGAGAGTGACAGCTCAGCTCTGCCCTGTGGTGATCCTGTGACAACACTGTTGGACAAATTCCCTGTAACAGAGGAGAAGGGTTGAGCAGAGATGAACTGGGGCTACAAAGAGTAACTCCAGCCTTTCCAAAAGTCTCTAATGCTGCGAGGGAGGAAATAACTGTGAACATAAATTCTGTATAATCCATCCTTAGGTTGCATCTTGTTCCTGCAGGTGACGTGTCTGTGGCTGAAGGCACTGAAGGGATGTTGCCTGGAAGGCTGCTGGATTGTGTATTATAAAGTGAAGGGGAAAAGGAGAATGCAGAGAGCAGGAAGGTTTTGAGTGCTGGCAGAGGCCCGGAGGGCGGGCTCAGGCTGCATCCACCTCTAGGTTTTCCCAGATTTAAACTCTTATATGCCTCAGAAGCGTTTGCTTTCCTTGGATGCAGCCGAGTGCAAGGGGAGTCTTGGCTTTGAGGCCCTTTTTCTGGAGGCCTGTAGGACATGGGGTACATGGCCCTTCTCACAGGCAGAGGTGCTGTAAAAGCCCTTCCCTGAGCTGCTCCTGTGGCTCTGCTGATGCTGCTGCACCCGCTGGGATGCCGGGGGACTGCGCGTGGAGCCAGCAAATCCTCGGGAGTCTCCAGCTGAGCACTGCTGGTGCCTTCCCTGAGCACTGCTGTTGCCTCCCTGGCATCAAAATAAGTGTCTGCTTTGAAATCCAGTGGCAGGGAGCTTATGTGCTCTGACAATTGACATGGGCAGCAGGGAGATCTCTCTTCTGCAGGGCAGGGATTTTTCCAGCCGGCGTTGTGGGAAAAAGAACTGTGTGATGGCTTCATCTGAAAACGCTTTGGAAACTCAGAACTCTTCCTAGATTTGTAAAAAAACAAACAAACAAACCACCAAAATAAAAGTTTTAGACATTGTGGAATGGCAAATCCTTGGAATGGTGAATACTGGAAGATTGGATCATATCTCTTTCATATATAGAAATTACAGCCAACAGTGTGAAACTGTAATGTTGACTATTTATGCACTGATAGTTGTGTTTAAGTAGCTTTAAACTGTGTAGCTCTTGTTAATCTCTCTGAAAAAAAAAATTAAAAAGGCAGTAGGGTTTAATGGTCTTGGGTTTTATTCTACGGTTGCATCGTTTTTTATTTTTACCAAAGCCATGATACGGTTGTTTGGCTCGTAATTTTATGGAAATGCTCCGTGAAATAATAAGCAGGTTACCCGCTTTTGTCTGTAGCCTCTGATGTGATTTAGAGCAGTTTGAGAAAATATTTTGCAAATTGCCAGAGCTCATTACCTAATGCACTGAATTACAGATGGAAGGCAATGCTGCGGTGGGTTAATACGAGCATAATGGCTGATCCTATTGGGACCAGGCTGCGGGATCTTTCAATTCTGTGCATCCTCAGCCTAATGGAAGGTGCAATTCTGAGGCACAAATGCTGGTTTCGGTGCTGGCGTTTGTATGGAAAGCATTTTGCTATATTTCAGAGTGCCTTGCATAGAAATTCAGCAGCTTAGGTTATGTTAGACAGGAAAAGTGAATTATGTTTTTTTTTCTTAACAGTACTGTCAACAGTTTTTTTCCAGCGGCCTGGAAGCCTGTTTGCAGTTTGTGAAGACGGAAGAGCTGTTTTTTCCTTTAGGAAAATGTTGTGTGATCAAATATTAAATTCTGATGGAAAAGAAGTTGGAGCTGAGGTGGAATTTTTGCTTCTGGGGATAAAAAAACCCAAAACTCTCTTAGCATGACATGTTTGGATCTATAATATCTTCCTAGTTCTGATTTTTTGCTAACATGAGCTTGTATTAAATATATATATATATATGTATATCTGGAACAAAATGTTACACTGAAACTAAAAAAGCAAAAGGTTCTTTCTCTTTCCAGAAATGAGTTGCAGAAGCTTGTGACTGACTGTCTTTTGGCTTTTTTTTTTTTTCCCCACCTCAGAATATGAAGGGGTTTAGATGTGGCATATTTGGCATAACATAAAATATAATTCCAGCTGAATTCCAGTCTCTCTGCAAAGCAGTCAGATAAATTATTGTAATTTGATTTTAAGCTTTTAAATTTCAGACCTCTTAAGGTGCACGTTACACGGTGTCATAGAAGCATCTGCTGATTGAGTCTCATAATTAGGATTTGAGGCAATAAATTGTGTGACTTAGAGACGTTTTGGGTTCTAAGCACAGTTAATGTATTTCTCAGGTGATATGATGGGCTTTCTGGATTCTACCAGTTCAGCACTATTAATACCTGTGGTACTTTTGTCTGCCCTGATTTTCCGACTCGGGAGTTGCTCCAAGATGTTTTAACTGTTGTTACTGCTCTGTTTGTCTTTCCTTTGCTTGGGAGTGAACAAACCATCTGCTGTGCTGAATCTTTCGAAGAATTAGTTCAGGAAATTAGTTCAGAATGATGTTTCTGTGGTACAACACAGAAGGGATTGGCACTGAAATGTTGGTCACCACAAAAAGCAAAGAATTTTCCTCTCCTAATTTCCACTGTCAGAGATGGTCCAACCTGGATTCTAGGGGAGAAGTTCCTGTTTGACACATACAAGCTGAGTGCTGCTTGTTGCCTTTATTGTGACTTGAGATCAAATCAACACCTCCCTTGCTCTCAAGAAACAGATGCTGCAAAAAAAAAAAAAAAAAAAGGAAAAAAAAGAAAGAAGAAAGTGCAGCATAAAATTATCTGGTTTTCTTTGTTTACTCTCAGGCAAATGCCAAAAGTCAAACTTTAGCTGATCAGTCTTTTAATGATTGGAACAATCAGCTCAGTTGAAATCGCGTTTCTGGTGAAAGGCCTGCTTTTAAATCTAACCTGTTCAGGCTGGAAAATAAAACAACATCAGAATCTTAATGTATTTGCAGACAAACACCTACATATCCCCACTGAGCAGTTGTGCTGCTTAAATATTCTTTGCTCTTCTGGTTCTGTATCTGCCTCTGATCTTCGGGACAATTCCTTGGAGATCAAGGAGTCGGGCCAGCCAGCACAAATGTGAAAGTGTTGACAGCCCAGGAGGAATCTGTTCCTCTGCAATCTTCATCTCGGGCTTGTCTGAGTTTCGGTGTTGTGCAAATGTGGCTGGGACCACTGGGTTGAGTTTCTTGTTTCCTGGGCAGAACGTGAACGTGAAAGTCCAAAAACGTGCCTTGAACTGGCACAGTCCTTTTATAAGCCTTATTTACTTCTTGCCGATTGATTAGACTGTAGCGGTTTGACTCACAGGGCTGATTTTAATTATTAACCTGTTTGTTTCTGTTTGTTATTAGTTCAAATAGTGATTGGAATATTTTCCGCATCAATAGAAGTGGATTTTTTTAATTGTTTGTCACGTTGACTTTGCCAGAGAGGTTGATAGCACTGAAATTTTGGGGAAAGACAAATCATCATAATCTTTTTTCCAAACGTTAAATAAAGATTCTTGTTTTCTTACAGCTGACTACACAGAATATTTAATATACTCTAAATAAATTGCATATCGATGGCATCAGCTATGCACAAAGAAGAGGAGTTGTAAAGATTAAAATGTACTTATAAAAATTAACATTTTCTATTGAAATGTAGTTGTATTTCGATGTTATTTTGAAAGTCTTATGTTTAAAATTTAGTATGGCTATTCAAATAAGGTTCTGCGAAAGGAAAGGAGCAGGAGTTTTCTTAATTGAGAAACATTTTGTTTGAATACATTCTTATTCAAATTCGTTTGTTTTCCTTTTGTCATCAGTTAAAGAAGAGCTTGTAGAGACGAGTTGCATACCTGTGTGCCAGAATGATCAGCTCAAAATGCTGTGACTGGTGAAGTCTTTTTTTGCTATAAATATATTCCAGACAATTCTATCCATTTCGTTCTCATCAGAATCAAATTATAGCAAATACTTTGCTTTACCCAAGATCATCTGTTCCCCAGGAGCCCTTCAGCATTACTGATAACATTACCTGCAAATACCAAAGAATTTAAAAATACCAAAAGAATTTAAGCTGATTACATTTAGTGCGTTTTTTCTTCTTCTGGAGGTGTCTCGGCCTCACTCGTCTTTCTTCCAGTGGAGCATTTCTGGAGGTGTTTTTTTTTTCCATTTGCACACTTGGCATGTGATGCCTTCCAGGGTAAAGCCCGTGCCACTGAAGGTCTGCAAATTAGTAGAGAAAAAGCAAGCTCTTATGTCAAAGCTGAAGCTGGAAAGGATTTGAAAAGATCTTTAAATGTAATTGTTGTATATAAGGCACGCAGCAAAAGGATGGATGAAAGGTCAGTGACTATTCCTGTGGAATTTTGGGTGGGGATACACAAAATGCTGTGAATGATCCTCACCTCCCTCAACTGGAGAGGTCAGTGCTGCAGAAAACTTTCTTGCTGGAGACTTAGAGGTCATGTCTGAAGATAGAACAACGTTGTGGAGAATGAAAAAGGAGAATTACTGATGGTGTAAATGTCTGGCTGAAAGGGTTTGGGTTTGTAGGGTGGCAGTTGTAACATCATTATTTTGCACACAGCTTGAGAGAGCTGAGGGCTGTAAGCTTTGAATGCTCTGAGTAGGTTATTAAGAAGTGCAATAAAAAAAATAAAGCTTCTCACACCTGCACAAATAGAGCCAGGGCCAAGTTGGGCGTGCAGGAGCCAGGTTTGCTACGCAGTGAGTTTGAGGCACATGAAACCTGCTGCCAAAGGATACTGCAGATGCTTATGGTTTAAAGGGGGCCTGCATGAGTTCATGGACTAGAAAGTCACTGGGAATTATTTAGAAACTAAAGGCGACTGAGGAATTCCCTCAGCTTGAAAACCTATGGAGTATTAGCAAGAGCAACTGTATTTGGGAATACTGTGCTTGTATTTTGTGTTGGTCATCTTCTCATGGCCTCTGTCAGAAAAGCAGGATCTCAGGCCAGGTGGATCTTGGCTTTGAAGTGGTTCTGCAGTAATCATGGTCATCCCTTCCAGAACACCATCTATGAGTTTGTGCTCCTCTGAAGGGTTGAAGGGAATCACACCGTTTGTGTTTCTTATCCCATGCTCCGGCTCATGGTATGAAAGGCACGGGTGGAAACGTCTGGAGGGGCGTGGGAGGTCACAGAACAGTGTTTGGTTTTGCATTCCTTGCTCCTGATTACCTGTCCTTATTCCCTGGGTTTGTGCCTCGCTGCTGACGTGCCCTGTGCCGGTGTCAGCTCTTTCTCTGGGCTTGGGGTTGCTCTGCTCCATTGCCGGGCTGGTGTATGGGAAGGGGAGGAACAAGTGCTTCTCCTGAGGGCAGGACCTTTCAGATCTTGTTTTGCTGCCTCTGTAGGAAGTGGCAGCCTGTCTTTTTTTTGCTGAGATTAGCGGGCACGAGCTTGTCAGCAGGAGCACTCATTCCCTGGGAGCAGGACGTGGAAAAGGCAGTTGCAGGGGGCAGGATAAAACACAAGCCAGTAAGAAGTTGGATATAAAAAGCAACATGGACTTCAGAGTTTCTGTGAGCCTCCATATTACTGCAGAACAAGCCTTACTGAGAAGTGCGAAGTAAACCATGAAGTATCCATATGGAATCATCCCTTTGGAACAAATGGCACCCAGAGCCTTGTTTCTACTTCAGTCACTTGCTTTGTGGTACTCACCCTCTGTCTTGGAGGAGCTGAATTTGTAGAGGCAGGATAGGTATCGATTTCCTTTCCTCTCTTCTTGCAACAATACACTGTCTTATGGAGCTTTTTATTTTTCAGTTCCTGAGGCTGTAAATCAGGGAAGTGTTGGATGGAGTTGGAAGTGTGGAAGCCTTTAACTTCCATTTTTCCATCTATTGGAGTATTGAAACAGCCCTGTTAGGAAAAATCCTATCAAACCCTCTCAAAATTTGCAAAGTTTTGCAAATGCTTAGGTCGTATTCAGTTAGAATTGTTACGGAATTTTCCCATGAAATTCTGGTACAGTGCAGCCTGCCCCGGCCCTTCCATTGGAGAAGCTGTGTCTGAACAAGCAGGATGGGGAGGAGGCTGCAGATTTAGAGGCTGCAGATTTACTCTGGTCCTCACCATACAGAGTCAAGGAAGAAGCTCTCTGGGCAGGGGTGGAGGCATCACACAGTGGTCCATGGCACTGGCCGTGGTCACACTTGGAAGGCTGCGATTCTTTTAATTTTAGAACGTGAGTTTTGGACAGGTTTTGATTTTCTTCCCACACCAGTTTTTGGCAGCCTGTGAGGACCGTTACGCTGTTTAGACCTCTAGTTAGTGGCAGAAGCAGCAGCTACGTTCAGTCTGACACAGGCAATTAAGTAGTTTATTTTCAGGATTGGAAAGGCAGGGTGGCTTCAGGAATTAAAATCAGAGGAGAATTATGATTGCCAGTGAAGCCTAGATAACACTTGTAATATTTAAGATATATGTCCTTGGACAATGGCTTGCATTGCAATGATTTAGGAGTTGGTGATTGTTTGTAGAGGCGGGTTGTAAGCTGGGTTATAATACTTTATGTTTTTAATTACAACTGATAGCAGTGAAGCCAACAGCAAAAAAAAAAAAAAAAAGGCAAGTAATTAGGGTCTTAAAACAAAATCCAAACCCAGCCCTCTCTAGAGACAATATTGTTAACAATTTTTCCATTGTTACAGAGTGTGGATTCAGTTTTAGTCCATAATAAAAGATGCTGAAATAGATTTCCTGCAATTGTGTGTGTGAATAATCATCCTCAGTGGCTGTAAAAGTATGGGGGGATATCTGTTTGTAAAAATTGCTCGTGCTCTGGCAATCAGTGTTTACTCCTTTTAATTAGAGAGAATTTAGGATTGACTGGCGTATTTTCCATATCATGTGTTGAAGGGTAGAAAACCCTTAACAGTTCATGTGCATAAGTTGCCCTTTTAATTTCTGTCTGTCTAGTTTCTGAACCTCACTTTAGATAATCCTCAGCAAGGTTCCACTGAATGTGACAGGATTTGGCTGTTAACTCATACAGGGACTCTTAAATACTGAGGCACTGGAGCTAATTGATTCTTTAGGCCCCTAAATTGGATTTCGTTGTCTAGTTGTGTTTGTACACATGTTAATAAGAACAGAATCCTTCTTAAGCAGCATTGTAAATACTTCTATATCGCTGGCTTTTGAACAGTGTTATGGGCATAGTTCATGGAATATATCCTTCATTGCTTCCAGTGTTCCAGATGTGGGTGAAGGGAGGAATACCAGCCTCAAAGCAAGAAGTTTTCTCTCCCCTCCTCAAAGGAGAAAGGACAAATTCAAATGAAAAAAAGCAACCCCACCCACATTTGCAGTAGCAGTTTCCTAGGAAGGGGTCCATGGCTGCTGAGATAAAGATGCTTGCAAGTTCTTAGAAATTCTCTTTGGAATTGCCTGGTGGGATCTTAGCATAGGATCATTATTCGGTTAAGCAACTTGGAGAAACTCGCCCTCATTGTGTTTTCATCTAAATCCCTCATGTAAATAAATAAAAAAATACTATTTTGACCCATGATATTTTTTTCTTCGTGGAAAAGTAGGCCTGGGCAGTTTTGCACCTGAGCATCTCTTCCTGAGCCTGACTAGTCAGCAAGCGCGTTTTCCATGGACAGCGAGGATGAGGCAGCCTGGGAGTACTGAGAGAAATGGTCCTTCACCTTCTAAGCCTTTCAGAAGTAGTGGTTTAGAAATTCATTCTCCCTGTTGGAGAGTCAAGTTATCAGCCCGGAATGCAAGCAGCTAGTGCTTTCTGCTTTCTGTTGTGTGTGTTTTTATGCGCGAAGCACCTCGTTTAGTTTGTGCTTTGCTTTTGCTTCCCGCTTATTTAACCTTTGTTTCAAATGAAAAACGAGAGGTTTTTGTTGCCATTGTCGCCAGATGAGAGAGGCATCTTTTGTGTTTGTTAAATGGGCAGTAATGACATGCTTCGAGTGCTCCGAAGGTTTCCCCTCGTAATCCTGTAAAGCAGCAATAAGAACAATGAAAATAACTACAGCTGGACTTCCCCCCCACAGACCCCTAGGAGTCAGGTGAAAATAATTGAAGCTTGTTCCTTGTTCTGTAGATGTGACCAAACCCGGTGCTTTTGGGTGCAGGAGAAAGGAGCTCCTGGAGACTGGGTGGACTTTTGCTGATCGCATTTTTATGCGTGGCTTCCTCCTCATTATGGCTCTTAGTGGGTCTGAGCACTGCTGGCGTTCCAGAGGCAAAGGTGCTGGAGATTGCCGTGTTTTGTTATGAGAAATTAATTAAAAATATATAATAAGATCAAGGAGGAGAAAAGGGGAAAGGAGCAAGTTTGTCAGAGTAATTGGATCTCTCTGATCAGCTTTTCCACATCCTGCTCCTCCACGGGCAACGGGAAAACCGTATCGAGGGAACAAATACGATTAGAGAGGAGTGCTGAGGAAGGACTAAACTGTGTAAAGGAAGGACTAAACTGTGTAAAGGAAGGACTAAACTCTGTAAAGGTAGGACTAAGCTCTATAAGGGAAGGACTAAACCCTGTAAGGCAGGGATCTGGGACTGCAAAATTCTGCATGGAGCAAACAAGCCCGACATAGTGCAAACACAACTTCTGTGCCCTCCCTCATGTCGTGGGGGATCACTGAGGGTTGATGGTGCCACAGAGAGCAGGAATTAGTGCCTCTGTTCTGTGAGTTCCCTGTCAGCAGCTCAAAGCCATGTGGAGACTCGTGGCATGTGCCACGAAATGCCCTGCTGGTGTAAAATTGTTCCAGTCTGTCTCGTTGTCCTCATGAGGGACGTTTTGAAAGCACGGCGTTTTGTGGAGTATCACAACAGTTTTATTTCTGTACAGTTTATTTAAGGGAAAAAATATCTTTATTCTCCCCATTCTAGAGAAAATAGCGGGTTTATGTCCACCCACACGGGGCAGAACTACTTTGGTGGATTTGAACTGGGCCTCCTGAAGACTTCCCTTTCAAGGCAGGCTGCCTCTCCCATAGTCACAGTTTGTAAGCTCCTATGAGCAAGAGCTGCTCATGTTTTCCTTCAGAAAAGCTTCTGGGCCCTTGAGTATCCAAGCTTTGCCTACACCTACACACCAGATCTTCTGGGGGGAGTCTAGAGTGGCTATCCAGACCATATTCCTTCCTGGAGCTGAAGTGTGCCTGCCATTTCCTGCAGGGTTTGGTCTGCACTGTGAAGTGCTCTGTGTTTTTTTTACCTTCCTGTTTAAGGACTGTTAGGTGGAATTATTTTTCAGGTGTAACTGCCCAGTCCCTGCTTTCCAGATGACGTATTGTGGTGTTAAATTTCTGGTTTGAACCTGGCTTGTAATCTTAACTGCACATGGTTTCAGGGCCTGACTTCACCCCCAAGGAGTTCCTGCGGAGCAGGTGGCAGGATACTGGCAGGTTAATTTATGTAGTAAAGCATCCAATTCCATTGTAAATTCAGGTTTCCACTGCCTGCTTCTGTGGCCAGAAACTAGACTTTGCCATCGGCATTCCATCATGGAAATATAGGGTAAAAATCAAGACAAATGGTCATAAGTGAAAAAAGAAAAAAACCAGCAAACCTTGGGGCTTTAATCCAAAAGTTAGTTTTCAGTTAATGGCAGGAGCAGGGTTGCTGTTTGACCTGCTACAGTGGAAATGTAATTGCAGTATAGGATTTTTGGGGTTTATTTGTTGTTAATTGCATAAGCAAGTGGAAGAAAGGATGGAGAGAGTAAAGTTAATTTGAGAAGAGATAACTCTTCTGAGACAAATCTTAAATCTTGCTGAAGCAGGGAGGTTAAAATAGTACTCATTGAGCACTGAATTTAACTTTTCCAGTATTTCTTTCCTGTAGGCTGATTAGGTTGTCTGTTCTCAAGGGAAGAGGACTTTTTCCCACATCGTGGCAATGATTGGTATTCAATATCCAATTTGACTTGTTTGTTTAATAATTCAATATTCGTGATGAATCTTGGTGAGTGAAACTTTCTGCTTCTACGTCTGAGTTGTTGAAAAATGCCTTAATATCTGATCTTAAGAGTGCCTATATCCTATATCCTACATGCTTCTTTTTTCACTAAATGATTCTGCAGCACATGTTTGTTTACAGTTTCATAATTATATTGCCAAGGTTTATGACACACTGAGGGACAAACTTTAAATGATCAGTGTGGTGTCCACTAAATTATTCTTGAGAGCTTTGTTGGTTTTTTTTGAGAGGAAAAAATTACCATAATGCACAGGAAAAGATAATGGCTATTCTTCAATCAGCTACTTCTCTGGTCTCCTGTGACCTTTTAACTCCCAGGCTATCAGATAAGGTTTTCTAGTTAACAGCTGCATTCTCTCTTGAGAGAAAGCCCTGATAAATTAATTTGAATGTGAAATATTTCTTGACTTACCCAGGGATGTATTGGAAGTGTCTTTATTGGAGGATGACCCTGAAAGACACGAAGCAGTTGGGGAAATTTTTAGGCATTGTTTGTTGGGGCAATGAAACAAAAAAAAAAGGGTTATTTTCTCAAATGTGGATGTGGCTTGAATGAAACCCGCTTTGGGCACTTGTATCTCACAGCTGCTTGTTTACATATTTGCCTTCTTTCTAACTCAAATCCCTTTAATCCCGTTGCTGGAAGTGGCACATGCTGAAATGGGGAAGGGAAAATGTCATCTCGCAGTGGAAGGCTGGACAGCAAACGGGCAGAGGGCAGCTCCAGAGAGCAGCAAGTTGGGCTGAGGGCTGTGGAAAAGCAAACTGGATGGATAACAGACCTGGGGAGCCAGAAAGCAGTAGAAAGCGGAACCAAAGAAGAGAGAGGTACCTGTGGGTGATGTGATTGTAAGATGTCATGTGTACGGCCTTGGAAAGAGGAGAAGTGTAGGGATTAGACTGGGGAGAGGGAATTGTGAGTGGGACATCAGAGGAATGAGAGATGAAAGGAAATCATGGAGACAAAGTCTTTGTGATAGAAAATCTTGGACAAACAGTGCTTGTTGGCCCTGATAGCAGCGTCTCAGGGTTATTTCTTTGCCCAGGAGCAGTTCCCAAGGGGTTACTTTCAACTCAGTACCACAGATTGTGGATTTCAGGGGCAACTGTCTTTAGTTAAACACATGGAAGGGTGAAATGGTGGTATAAGACAATCCCTCTGAGGCCAGCAGGGTGTCATGAGCAATGCCAAAGTACAGCTGCTGACTTTGGGTTCAGACAAGCTGACTTGAACTCCTCGTGTCTGTGTGTGTGTGTGGAGGCAAACCTGGTCTGAGCCAGTCTCTCATGCATTTCCACTGGTGACAATGTCTGCCCAGTGCCGCAATCCTGGGGCTCACTGCATTCCTAGCCCTGGATTTGGGTGCAAGTGTTGTCACTGTGGGTGAAAGCCTGGGCTTCCCTGCTGAGTTGTTTGGCTATGCTGTAGCAAAGGGAATGTGCTGGGACCTCTGCGCTTCAAGATTTTGAAAACCACTCTCAGCTGCCTCTTAATCTCCTCCAGAGTGCAGATTTCCTGTTTGGGTTTTTTTTTCTTTTTTTTTTTTTTCCCCCCTGCATTTCCAGCCCTGAATATGCTTAATGTGAGTGCTGTAAAGCCTGTAGGTTAAATGCTGCTTCTCAACCTAAAGAAGACCGTTCACAAAAGCTGACTGGGTCCGTCTACAGTCAGAGGGAAAGAGGAATGGGGAGTTCAGGTCAGTGCTCCAACCTTCTTCCTAGAAGGCCTGGTGACTCCCTGGGGAACCAAGGGGGGGAGCAGCACATTGTGGGAAATTATTATTTGTGAACACCCTGTGAAATCTAATATTCCGAACACTGTCATTTCCCATTCCCAACTCCCTCCCTGTGGTTCCAGCAGCAACAGTTCCAGCTGGCTGCTTTAAGTGAGCGTTTTTGGTCGTTAGGTGTGTTTGCTCTTACGTTCTTCCAAGTGCAAATCACAGAAAAGTGAAATTGTTAGGTGGTTGAAGAGTAATAAAAATATCTCAGCCCTCTGTTCTAGAGATCATATCTTCACAGCCATTTACGAACAGAGGATAAAACGGAAGAAAGAAGAAAAAATGGGAAAAATACTACGTGTCCCTGGCAATTTTTAAAGCTGCTCTAAGTTTTAATAGTTTTCTTTTGCACCAAAAGAAGCTAATATTGTCGGTTTGTTTTTTTTTTTTCAATTTGATGAATTTATTAAGTAGGTGATATTACACATAATTTATAGTTAGAGCTTTTTGAACTGCAGCTGACGAAATGCTCAAAGGATTTCTTGTTTAACAAAATAAAACCTGATAATTTGTATTTTAAAAAGATTCCTTTGGGATGTGGGGGAATTTTTTTAATAGTTTCTAGACTTCAGGAAGATGTCCCATGAATAAACAATACTTTGCATTTTTTTCTCATGCATTTTATTCCTTCTGGTGAGTCTTTTAAATGAAGTGTTAAAGTGGGACGTGTCATCATTTTTCATGGTATTATTTTAATGAAGTGCTTTCACATGTGAATTCAATCCTGTTCATAAATGGTTGATGCCCATTTTTAAATAGAGGATGTTCATAAAGTATTCTTAAAGCATTTACCAAGCATCTTAATGAATTATCAGTTACCAATATTTTCAATTTTGCCAGTTTTCCCAGTTCCCTTGGGAATTAATGCAGGAATCAGTTCCACTTGCTGGCTCTTTATCAACCCACTTTAAGCTCCTGGATCCCAGGCTCTCAGCCCTCCCCTGCCTTGTCCTTCAGCTTTACCTGTTGAATATGATTTTGATGACAAATGGAGTGAAAGTTCCTATATGGAATAATACTTTTACACCATGGCAACGGTATCCAAACATCACTGCTCTTCCTGCACTCCACTGGCCAGGAAAGCAGTTTGGGACTGGGGACTTGGAGAGACTGGTGAAAGCAGAGAACTGAGCCTTGTTTGACAATCCTTTTTTTTAACTTCACTTGATCTGCAGGCTCAGTGTAGGTCAAAAGTCCCAAGGCACAAGTTGTGTATAGATTAAAATTCACTGGAGCAACTGGAACTCCCAGAATCGTGGAATATATCTCAAGTTGGAAGGGACCCACAAGGATCATCAAAGCACTACAAAAGCCCCAAGAATCACAGAAACTCCCCCTAAATAAAGAAGCAAAACCCCAAATAACCCAGCTTTGACAGAAAGATGCAGAGAACTCCTGTCTCCTCAGTAGTGGCTCTACAGTTCTCTCTCCTAGCAGATTAAATTGAGCCCATGGGGGGCACGGGGATGTTTTTCCATGGATAGGTTGTAAAAACACCTCCTTTGCTCTAAGGATGGACGTGGCTTCTAAAGGCATAAACCCTTCTGTGCTCTGGAGCCAAAGCACAGCTGGAAGCCTGGTTTTCAGAAGTGCTGTTCAGGGCAGCTCAGGGTTGTCCCAGTCCTAGACTGGGCTGTCACGGCAGATCTGTGCCGGCATCCCGAGATCCTCAGGGGTGCCAGGGCAGGGCTGGGATGCTCCCAGCAAGGGTACTGGGGATGGAAACCCGTGGAAGTTGGCTGACAACACGAATAACTGGCTGGAGGGGGAAGGTCAGAGCATCTGATAACTGGGGCTTCCAGTACTTTGCAACAGTAACTACAAGACGTATTAATTCTGTCTGTCGAAACAGACCAAAGTAGCACTTAGGAGCTGAAGATTATTCATTTAAATTATGAAAAGGCTGAAGTTACAGTGATGGATGTTTTGGGGGATGCAAGAGGGGACTAAAGTTCTATTTAAATATGAATCCACTGTGGAGCTGTCATAACATCCCTTACAGTAAAAAGTGGAATTGCTGAGCTGCAAGATTTGTTTTCTGAAACTATACTTAGGACTTATCTGGTCTTCTGCTTCAACAGTGCTTCTCAGATTAGGGAATTTAATCTTTTTTAAGCCTGGCTGTTCAGTCAGCCCTGACCCTCATGGTAGTTATGGCATGAGAGCTTTCCATGCCTTGGTTGGATCCCATGGGAGCTTCATAGGTTGCATGAAAGGGACTTGAGCCTCCAAATGGGCATCCTCTGGAATTATCGATTGTGAAGAACAGGAAAGGCAGGTTAGAGTGCATTTGTTCTTCTCAAGGATCCTTTGGGCCCACCAGTGAGTGAATTCATCTTTCTGAAAGGCTATTTTGCACACTGGAGGTAAAGCACTTCAGATCTTGGCTTCGGTGAGAGGGCAGTGCTGGACGAGATGTTAATATCCTGTCATAAAAGTACCATGGACTGTTTCAATTCCAGTTCAGCTTCTTCTTCCTTTTAAAGAACTAGTTAGATGCTCCAAACAAATATAGCTTTGCTCTTTGGAAGGTGAATTTGTAAGTGGT
The DNA here is from genome assembly GCA_035583135.1 of Lophotriccus pileatus. Lineage (NCBI taxonomy): Eukaryota > Metazoa > Chordata > Aves > Passeriformes > Tyrannidae > Lophotriccus > Lophotriccus pileatus. Next base: position 6,411,573 of record JAWWES010000115.1, read on the forward strand.
AATGGTGGAACACGTCGTGTGGAATGTGGCATTTCATCCTGCCGGGTGAGATGCAGTTACTGTGGGTCCTGATGGGGCCTCCTGCACTCTGTTCCAGCAAAGGCACCCCTGGAGTATCCCCCACTCACACATACAACCGATTTTTATAAAACCTACTATGGATTTTATAACCACAGTTGTTTTATGAAGTGTTTCCTAGGGGCGTACTGAAAATGTGTAATGCGAATTGAAAATATAGAGACATTGGTGTGGGGAAAAAACCAACAGAAGATGAGAGTTTTTGGCAAGTCTTCTTGTGTCACAGCCTTCCCCTTTATGTGTCTCTTTGTGATTATTTCTTGGTTTGCTCTTTTTCCTCCTCTGTTCCTCTCCCCTTATTCTGTTTTCTAACTGCTGATCCTGCAGAGGAAAACCGAATTTTATCATGAATGGAGCAGAGGAAAAAAAAAGCCCTCAGCTAGTAAGTTGGTATTGCTAGTACATCCATGCTTCTGGAATATTGAAATTGAAAGTCAGGATCTTCAGGATTAGCAAGGTACTTCTCTGCAGCTTTCCCCATTTTGTGAGAGAAGAAAGTCCGGGAAAAACTTGGGAAATGGCTTTATAAAGTATTCTCTTAATTGATTGTGATAAAGCATTCTGGAGTGGGTCAGGTACTTGAGGACATCTTATCTAACTCCAGAACTTTAAAAAGCTTTGATTGAGGTGTTTTGTCCTTTTAGCTGCACTTGATCGGATTAACACTAGAGCCTTTGAAACCTTCAAAGCCAGGTATTTTTGAACAAAGGTGGTGAATAAGTGACTTGCATTTAGCATAAGTAGCAAGGTTCTTCACCCTGGGAGCTCCTGTCTCCATCTCCTTGATTAATCAGTCCCTCCAGGAGAGCTCTGTAGACTCAGACACAGCCCTTGGTGCCTTTGCTCAGCAGGATGCTGCTGCTTTCTGCAGTTCCTTCCAAACTGAAGGAATTTTTAAAGGCCTCGTGGCTACAGACACCTTGGCCCAGAAGGGGACCTTGTGAAGGGCACAGGTTTTGACATATTTCTCTCAGAACATGCATGGTTTGCCTGTTGTTGAAGTCCGTATAGTTCACCTTTCCAGGTTTCTGTGCAGATCCCAGGATGCTTCCAAGCACTGCTGTGGAATTCCCTCCACCCACTGCTTCCCACAGTTTCCACTGTTAAAAGTTTGTGAGCATAATTAGTTAAAAACTTGCCTTGGATTTAAGAAGTTTCCTTTTTGGAGAAGGATTGTGATTTTTGTGGTGAGTCAGAATTCCTCTTTTCTGCAGCTTCCATCACAAAACACAAGGCTGGCTGATTGGTGAATTCAGCAAAAATAAAGTAATTTGCTCTAAATATTTTTAGGCTTTTAAGTGCTGGTCTGTCTCTTATACCAATCCTTGATTTATAGCAGTTCTGCTTGTACAGGGATCACAGTGTCTTGTAGTAAGAGTCACCAGCATGTTCCTACCCCTTCCTTGCACAGATCAGATGGCTTTGCAGTATTAGTAGAATGTAAACTAGCAGTTTAAATGGGATTACTGGGATTAGTCATCTGGATGGAGAAGATTTAAAGTGGCCTTGGTGGAGATCCTTAAAATTGTCAAGTAGGCAGCAAAGCCGTCATGGCCAAAGAGGAGAAATGATAAATGGAAATTAGATACGATCAAAGAACGGATTTGTTTTATATGTGGGATATTTCAGAAGAAATAAAGGCATGATATTGCCTTGTGTTGCTCTGATCAGCTCTTTCTGTTTCCTCGTGGCAAGAGGTGAGAGGAACACACCACGAAATAATTTCTTTTTAAACAGGGAGCGTCGTGACGGTAAGAAATACTTTTGCTGTGGAAATCAAGTGAAGGAAACCTACTTCCTCTCTGAATATTTCTGTGTTGCAGCCTGTCTTTCTAACAGGCTTGCATTAAGACACCTTTCATCTAACTATTTTTATGCTGCAGCAGAAAGACTTTTGTACTGGGCCGAAAGAGCGGGTAGGAAATACAGATCTAGACTCAGTGGGTCTACGCAAGTCCCATGTAATGAAGGTGTTGTAACACTGAAGTATAAACTCCTCCCCCAGTTCCATGCCTTGGACGTTGCCTGTGCTGAGTTTTCTTCTTGGCTTGTAGCTCCATCTCCATCTCCACCTCCTCAGTCTGTTGTCTAAGGAATATTGAAATCTCCCTTTATTTTTGGTCATTTCCTCTCCCTCACGTGCAGTATTGAAGTGCTGCCACCCAGTTATTTTTCCTACCATGTGTGGCTTTTCTCCTTTGTTCTGGTGCAAGAAGTAAAAGGTGTTTTTTTTTCTTTCTGTTGTAATTTTCAGTAATTAAACTGATTAGAATTAAACTGGTGAGGAAACTGCATTTGATTACACAGGCAGTACAGAGGAGGTAAAACTCATCTAACTAGGTTCCTTTCCAGCCTTTAGGCTTTTAATAGCTAAGTTAATTTCCTAGAGGAGCATGGGCTGATTGAAGAAAAAACTATAATCATTAATTGCAGTAGATTTAATTTGTTTGAAGTATAAAGAAAAGACTGAGACTTCAGGGGAAGGAAAGCTGGGCAGTCCCTTCTTCCAGCCAGAGCACTGCGGGTTTTGCTGCCTCTGGTTAATGTTACATGTCCTGGTAACATTTTTGGACTGTTTGTGGGTTTTACAAGTGATATTCTTAGATCACAGTATTATTAGAGATAAATTACCAGGGCATCTTTTCCTGAAAGTAATGCTTAGATTAACAGGGCATCTTTTCCTGCAAATAGTGATGATAAACTTATGGAATGTATTTACTCTTGTGGGATTTGGGTTGTAATCTACCCACCTGATGCTTCAGGGACAGAAGATCTCCAGCTCCACTGAACTGTTTCTTTGCTAATGTGCTTATAGAGGATGAAGTTGCTGCAGCTGCTTTTAAAGAGAAAATACAATTTTCCATATTAAGTAAAGTTTGGGAGGTTTTATTGTCATTTAATTTACCCTCCCTGATGATTAGAGCACGTGACTGGTGTTCTGGGGCCTCTCTCTATTAATTGCCACTGGAGAAGTAATTTATAGAGAGCTTTAAAAGATGATTCATCTTTTTCTTTTTTGTGAGCAGCTATAAAACCATGCTTTACCTGCCTCACAGATGTGCTTATATATGGCCTTAGATGCCTGTAATATCCTTTGACATTACTGGTCTCTGTAATCCTATAAACAGCATTTATACTTTGCCTAATTTCGTCTTTGTTTCCTTTAGTACATTTTTCAGAAGTGCTCAGCTGCCTCATAAATCACTCCAGCAGTATTAGAATAATGAAATGAAAGTGTTTGCTCTGCACAGATTAGATTATTGCATCCCTCTTTGTGTTCCCTAGATGTGGAACTGATCGCTGGGAGTTACCTCCTGGATTCAGAAGGTCTATATGAAAGCTTGGAGTTTCTTAAGACTTGGAATTTTGTGTTAAAGTATAGAAGGAAAACAACTCATAAAAATATGAACTCATGGGTTATTAAAATATTAACTCATAGGAAGTGCAACATTTGGGAGAAAAGTGATTCAACACGTTCATCCCAGAGTGGTTTCTGTGCCACGTGTATTTGTTTGTTTCCCTTTTTACCTTACAGAAAGATTGGTAAACCAAACCCATAGCAGTCCTTATTTGAGCAACACTTAAAAAAATGCTCAGAAATAGGAAAAAAAAATGAAATTGAGCAGCATACTTTGAAGTTATCAATCAGCTTTCCCAAATTTATCTTTGGTCTGCTTGTCTGGAGGAATTGCTTGTAGGATTTTTTTTTTCTTGATTTGTTTTCTCAGTCCTAAACTCTGCTTCATGAGTCCTTTTTATTGAGGCTTCCAGTGAGAATATTTTTTTGTGATACACAAAATAGTTTGTGATTGAATTGTGGCCCAGGCAGAGGGGTTTATTTTGTTTCTCACACTTTTGAATCAGTGGCCAAACTGTTACCAGAGGCAGTGAAAGAAAATATTAACGAAAATAGCAAGCAGGAGCAGCTCTTGCAGTGTCAGGTTGTGGTTGCAGCTGGAAGGATTCATGGCACAAGTGCTTGTGGGCGATGATGGTGATTTAACCGCAAGCATCTTTGCCACTGGAGGGTGGATTCACATCATCCATCTGGAGTTCACAAAACACAGGTGCCCCACAGTGCCACTGGACAGTGCTTCGCTCTCCTTGTCACGAGCCTTCCACGTGTGGTCTTGTGATCCGCATCCAAAAGTCATGTCCTCTCCAGACAGCTGAAATGTGTTGTCTAACTGGGAATGGCCCTCAATGAAGAGGTAACCGTGAGTCCTGCTGGGTACAGGCAGCATTCCTGTATCTAAATGGATCAGTGGGATTAGCCAGAAGCAAGGGCGGGAAATTTTGAGGACGGCCCGCTGGTGCACAGAGGGTGAAGTTACTGATCAGGTGTCACAGCTTGGTGATCCTTTCTCTATCTGCTTGGCACTGTTGGTGTGGGACACCACGACATCCTGCCCTCTTGTTGTGCTGCCCAGAAACTCAAAGCTGCTTGTCCAGCCTGACCCCAGTAAGTTTTTCATTCAACCCTTAATGCTGCTTCTGCGAGATTTTATCTGCTTGGACGAACAGTCTTGTAACAGCAGTACCTATTTACCGCAATTTCTGGGGGGAATGGCTTTAATCTCCTCCATCATTAAGTGCCTGTAATCTCAGTGTTAAAGAGGGTCCTTGGGAGTATAACAGACTGACTCCTTGCTTTATTTCTTGGGCAGCCAAGGAGCTGATGAACAGGGAAATGAGGGGCAGGGTGCTGCTTGGTAGGAAAGCAAATGTGCAGCACGGACCTGACGTGATGGTTGGTGAGATGAGTCCTGAACTGTGAGCTTCTGCAGCTTGGAAAGATTAGAAACCCTCTACAAGCTGACAGGAACAAAGAATTGTCCCCCCACCATATGAAACCTGTCACTGCCAGGGTTTTCCTGTGAGCCCTTGGCTCTGTCATGCCTTTGGAAGTATCTCCAGGCCTTCACACCATTTCGATTACTTGTGATCTGCCTTTTCTTTAAACCTCCTGAATGGAGTTTTTAAAGTTTTCATGAGCATGCGAAAATGGGAAGCTGACTGTAATTTTATATTTCCCCCCGCCCCTGCATTTTTTCAAACTTTAGTTTACGTTTCTCCACTTTAAGCTGGGTCATGGACTATACGTTCCAGGAACAGTAAAATGGAGAGGATAATCGATTTCCCTCTGACTAAGCTGACTTACTTTTATCATAAAAGGGGCAATTTCTGGTGTCTCTGATAGAGTAAGTTGATAGCTACGTTTTATTCTTTTTGCCTTTTATAGTTTCTTGAGATACTTTTTTTTTTTTTAGGCTATAAGTTCTTGAAACAGACAGTCAAGATAAAGTATGGATAGTATATTTGACAGCAGTGGACAGAAATATTTGGGACAGTATTCTTAGGGACAACATGCAATATCCAGCCCATATTTTGCTGAAGTGCATTATTCCTGGTCTGACTGAAATACTGAGGTTATTAAGATCCACTTTGCCTTACAGAGGGAATATATGTGACGTGACCGTCGTTACACAAATATTTAGCCCTATAGCAACAGTTTGGGCCTGTGCTTGAAAACCTTAAAAAGTCAAATACATAACCAGATTCTCTGCTGCTCCTGCCATGTGGCTCCCGCTTACCACAGCAGGAGCTGCTTCATATTTCAGGCTACATAAAGAAAGGATCACTGGAGAGGTGATGCAACATTTTCATATGCAGAGCATGTTGTGCTCACCCAGTTGGACACATTTTAAAGCAGACCCTCCTCCCGTGCTTTGCAGCCTCCTCGGATCCTGCAAGTCTGCGCTCGTTGCTTGCAGGAGCTTGTAATTCATTGTCAAAATCTTCCTCCCAGGCTGCTCTTGCAAAAACAGTGCAATAACACCTTGCCTTCCTCTAACTTCAAGGCAAAATTTGCAAGTGAAGTCTTGTCTCTGTAGCTGGAAAAAAAGCAAACCAACAAGTGACAAAAAAACCCACCAGGGCTGGTTTTTTGGTAGGGGGGTATCAGGTGTGCCTTTTTTTTCTTCCTTTTTTAAGCTGAATATTGTTCCTGAGTGTCAGTAGCCTAAGAAAAGCAGTGGTGTGGGGACCTGTACCACTTCCAGCTGGAGCCGGCGCTGACCCTGCGCGTGAGCAAACCAGGAGCAGCTCAGGGTGTGCCTGCACCTCAGGGAAGCCCTTCCTGCTGGTTACCCTGTGGAAGAACGGCAGGGCAAGGCCCCAGGTTGCTTCTTTTCGGCTGTGGCCTTTGATTTCATAACAAGTTAGAGGGGTTTTTTGTATTGTTTGAAGCCAGGATGTTGAATATGAATGTTTCTGGACCAATTTTGTTTTGGTTTTCGGGAGGGAATTGTTGCTTTATGGAAACTTTTTGCCTTTGATTTTTTTTCTGTTTTCTGGATAATTTGCTCTAGTACCTTTGGGATACTGGAAAGATGCATTAGTTATATAAATGTCAGTAATTAGTTTGAAATAATTGCTACCAAAACTACTCTTCTAATTGTGAAGGTAGAACTTAAGACGACCTCTTGCTCTTGTTTTGCATAGGCTTTTAAATAGTGATGGTGATTCTACTTAAATGGGTTAATTATACACTGCAGCACTTTGATTCTCTTTAATGTTACATTTACAAACCATACAAATGGCCTAAACTGTGAGATGAGGAATTGGCTGTATTGGCTGAATATTATTTTGCTCATTATTCTGCCCTGAAAGAACTTCCTGTTGCTTTACATTTCAGCTCAGCCCGATTGTTAAACACCTTCCTGATCTACAAGGCAGCTTTTAAGTGACTGAGCAAACCACGAATTGACACACAAAATGGATGAAATCTCGATTAATTTGCTGGACACAGTGAGCGGAATGTGGAGAACAAGCAAAGGGGCTCACACAAACAATGTTTCTGAGCTAAGCCCCTTTTAGCCTCTTGTAACTCCTTCCCTTCAAACTGCAGCTTCTGATTTGACAACTCTGTTGTCTTCCCCCTCCTCCAAGAATGAGATCAGCCCCATCAAACAGGTTCTTCTAACTGAGGTGCTGGCAGGAAACCTCCTCCTTTGACATCACTTTCTTTCCCTTGCTTTGGAATAGATTTTGGGATAGTTTCTGTGTAACTGAAAAAAACACCAGTGCATGGGCATGAAGGGTATGGATTTCATTGGTATGAAAGTGAGAACTACTGTTTTTGAGGGGTTTCACCTGGAAACGTTTTGTGGAATTGCCTTTGGGACTGAAGGTCTGAGGAATACTGTTCTTAAAAACAAGTGGGTTTTGGGGGGGATGTTCTTTTTAAGTTACATTTTTTTGTTGTGGTTGTCTAACTTCCAAGAAGCAATTGTGGTGATTTGGAGTCTGAACTCCAGTCCATATGGAAGTTTATACAGCAGAGTTTAGGAAGTACTTGGGCCAAGCACCTTCTCTTCTGGGTTTTTTCAGGATGTGCTAGTCAACCTCAATTTTTGTTAATTTTCTCTCACCCTGCATTAAAGCAATTACTGCATTTTGCTGTGTGGTAAAAAAAAAAACAACCACCTGTCACTTTGCTGCCTCTGCTTTGAAGTTATGCCACCAATGTACTCTAAATTGTAAATGCCAGCCTGATAGCTGTGTGCTCATTTCCACTCCATGCTGCTTTGCCTGCCATGGGTTTGGTGGTTTTTGGTTTGGTTTTTTTTCTTACTCTTCATATCAGATTTCAGACATGCTTTGCATAGGACTGATTAAGCTTAATGGATGTAATGTATAACTCTTAAAAATAGCTTTGTTGCATAAATGCCTGTTATGTATTGAGTTGGTAATGTATGAGAAGAAGAAAAATAACTGAGAGGTTATGACAGTTATTGTTTCCTTATTGAATTCAGAATGTTGTGAAGGCAATTTCATTGACAGGATCAACTCCAGAGCACTTACTGGTATGCTGATTATTTTTTTTCCTCTTAATCTACCTATGAAATACCCTTTATAAGCTCGAAATTGGAGATAATGACTACTTTATTTGCAAAGGTGGCAGAACTTGGTTTTAACGATTTGTTCTCTGTACAGGAACTGTGTGTGGTGGGGGGGGAGCAGGAAAGAACAGCTTGAGTTGTATGACAAGTGAGCCATGATCCATTTTACTGGTTCCAAACCTATGCTCCTAATTGCACAGATTTGATTTATCTTGAAAGTGGGACAAACTTGTGCGGTGCACTTTGGTATGTGGGGAAATGAAAGGTAAGGCTTGGGAAATTCAGTCCCTTTGTGTTGTCTCCCAAATCTGCTGTTTTGCTAAGGCAGAGGTGGTGGAAGCTTGATAAGCTGAGTTGTTTGGTTGTGTCTCTGGAGATCCTGGCTTTCTGCAAAGAGAGCTTGAAGCTGGTACTTCTTAGTAGCAATAAAACAAGAGTGGACAGATGTTCACTTCTGTTTGCAGAGGCTTCTGTGGGCAGAAGAGGAGGAGATTTCTTAATACATGAAGCTCAAGTCTTTGGGTGGGTATTGAGAGTACCTGAAGGTGTAGGTGCTAACGGTGGAACTTTACTGATGTGCCTAAATGCTTTAAGTCAGTCTTATTTTGAAGGCCTAGTGGTGTTCTGATTCCCAGTAGTCTCTGTTTTCCATCATTAGGCACTTAGAACTAACTTTGCCAATCTGGCAAAAGTCTGTTAAAATATTACTTTTCCCTCTCCCGATTGCTGGGGCTTTGTGTGCAAGGAAACATTTTGAGCAAAGTTAATTAGAGTGGTGGCTATAGCACAGTGTGCGTGGCTGTATTTTATTTGCTATACCTGCTTCAAGATTACTTCATGTCCTTTGAGCCTAAAGCTTTTTACTCTAAGGCAGCCAAACACATCTCCTGTTAAAAATGGCTGGATGTACAAGGTGCAGTTGTTATCTCACTCCTCTTTGTTCTCTCTGCTTTCTTGAGAGAAGATGAAACAAAATGCAGTGGCAGGTAAGGATGTCTCACAAAACGTGTAGGAGAAATGTAGCTTCCCATTCCATAAATTACTGGTGCTCTGCTCACCAGCTGCCTGTTATGATGTTTTATTGATGAATAAAAATGGTGTCTGAGGCAATAGAATGCCTTGCATGTTACGATACTGCCAGTTATAAAGATGTCTTCTTGAATAAATTTCACAATTAGAAAGTATTGACAAAAATATTCAATCTTTTTTACATCAAAATAAGCTCAAACATCTGCTGCCAAAGTCAGACAATATCAAGTAATCTTTTAAGAGTATACTTTTATTATACTGACAGATGCATGGCTGCATGACGACATAGATGTCAATTTAAGTTACTAGTGCCATTAATACTTGACAAAGACATGCTCCCAGAAGAATTTACGTTTTTAAAATGTTGTCAGATGAGTATATGCCAACTAGAAGTACCCAGAGTTATTCAACTATGTTGTTAACAAAGCTAAAAGTGTGTTATCTCCAGAGACATCACAAAAATTGCTGTTCACATCTTCACTGTTCTCAAAATTCCACAGAACTGACAGCAGAAAAACTACTTCTGTGTCTGCAAATGTCTGTTTAATCAACCCATACACCCATCCTTCTTCAACTTTTGATGATTAGCACAGAACGATTTTGGGTTTCATTTGAGGGAAACTTCTTCAGTGTCCATTTCCTCTCCACTAAATTTCAAGGAACCTCCATTTTTGGCAGAGAACGTTGCTGTAAAGAGGACACTGAGGAAAATGTTAATACCTGTGCCAGAGTTCCTGCTCTGCTTATACAGTCAAAAAAGTGTTGGAAAGGTATATGATGTAACTCATTAAGAAAGCTGAGATTGAAAGCCATTCCTGTCCAGTTCTTCTTTGTCACATACACTGGTGTATTCACTATTAAAATTGGTGCATTTTAGTAACTTGAGTTTTCATTGTGGGTATTCCATAAAAAGCAACTAAGCTTACTATAAATCCTCCCCTCCCCTCTCCTCCCCTCCCTCCCGCTGCTAAAAATATTAATATCTAATCCACTGAGGTGCCAAGACATTTGAAATACTGAATTTCTGGTAAATCTGGTGCCATCAACATGTAGTTAAGGGCTAAATCATTATACTCAGTGATTAGAGAGCGTTTTTTTTAAAGTGAATATTTTTGTAGCGTATTTTTTCTTAGAGAGGACCATGAACTTTATAGAAATAATTTTTCTGCGAATGGTTCTAATGTCCCTACTAAAGAGAAAGCCAGAACTACAGGGCTGAAAGCCATATTACCTCTTCTAGATGTATTTCCATTTCCTGTACTGATGCAGGCTGTAAGGGTGATATCTGCCTCTCAAAATTCAGCATTCAGGATTCCTTTTAAAGTACTGGTGATGTGCAGCATCTCTGGGGCTGTGATTTGTCTCATCCTGAAGTCACTACTTAAAATTCACTAAATACAGCTTTTTTCTCTAAATAATTCAATATTAATAGTTTTTATTGAAGCCTGTGTTTCTGCTGCAGGCAAAAATATTTAGAATTAGACTGCAGTTCATGAGGAGGCAATTTAGAAAGGTTGGGTGGGTCAGTTGGGAAGGGTGACACGGGCAGTGCAATGAGGTTCGGGAAGGCTCTACCTCACAGTTCTTTGCCTTGGTAACTTGGTAGCAATTCAGTGTTTCCTTTCACTCCAAGTCTCCTGTGGCTTGAGAATCTTGTACAGCTCTGGAATAGGGAAATAAGGACAAGGAGTTAGTCAGGATGGATTTACAATCTACAGCCATAGGATCATGGAATGGTTTGGGTTGGAAGGGACCATCTCGTTCCAGCTCTCCTGCCGTGGGCAGGGACACCAGGTTCCACTAGACCAGGTTGCTCAGAGTCAACCCAGAGCTGAGCCTCTACGGCAGGGGCTGCTTCCGAAGTGTTTTCCAAGGCCTGATTGTTTGGGAGCACTGATGGACAAAATGCAGCTGTAGATAAACACAGAGGGACGGAGAGGAGAGGCTGTGCTTGCTCCAGTATGATGTGATGTGATTGCAGCCATGGGGCTGTGCTGACTTCCTGGAGGAGCCCTGGCTGGGACAATATTCATTAGGTGCTAAGTGACAAGTTACTTCTGTCATGGCAAGGCTTTCCCAGAGATGGAAAGAGAGGTGGGTTTTATTGAACCTTTTGGGGACAGGCGGAAAAATCTGCAAGTTCTTGCTTTCTGAGTGACACGTTTTCTAGAAATGAAACTGTAAATATAATTTGTTCTTTCCTGGGATCATAGGAAAATGGTTTGGTTTCCTTTCTATTATGCAAGCAGAATTCTTTTAAAAAAGTGTCCATGAATTATTACTGCAATTTCAATAGCTGGAGTAGATGCACTGCAGCCAAAAATCTGTTTGAACTGTTTTTGCTGTTTCTATAGAGAAGTGTGTGGTGCTGACTTATATTATACGTTATTAAAAAGTATTAGAACATATTGGAAAGATGAAAATTGTCAGGAGGACTTAATGAGAGAAACATAATTCTCTGAGAAGCCATTGAATGAGAGAGTTTGCAATGGGAATGTTGGCTGGGTATCCCAAGGAACTTTTTTTAGCAGTGGAAAGTTAGATTCCAGTGAGGTATAACACGTTTTAGCTCTGTGCCTCGGGTCTCTGAAACATAATAACAGAAATCCTACAATTTGACTCTTGCACAAATTAGAACGGTAATTGTAGGTGTATTCTACAGTACCCAAAAATTAAGAGCTGGAATGGCAGGCTCGTGGCAGTAGATGACACTTTGTTGCTTTTATTTTCTCCTGATAAGAACTGTTTTGATTCCTGTTGCAGATAGCCAGTTATTACTGCAGGGAAGGTGATGTTGTTACCTGTTGCTGGAGGACTTTGGAAACTGCTGTGAAAACACATGGGGCTGTTTTTAATTTGTTTCTTTGTTTAATAGTGAATTTCAGTGAGGGCAAGAACAGGAAGATCGACGTTCAGTGGCCTTCTTTGCAATATGTCTGCACACATGTATCACTACTATCATTATGTCTTCGTCAAAGGCACTTTATAAATGGCAGTATTTGTTCCTTGCTAGCACTTTAAAGAGGAGACCCAAGAGATGTCCATCACACGTGGATGCTTGTGTTGCTCTTTTTTGTAAGATTTTCTATTTTGTGCCTGTTGCTCCAGACTTTCTGCATCTCCAAACAGGCATTTCTTTTAAAATGGCCCCAAATCACTTTGTTTCTGAAACAGTTTGCCCCATTTTTCCTCCATCTAATCTTCCAGAGTCTTAGAACCAGACTTGGACCAGAAAAATGCTCAAGAACATCTCTCTGGATCCTGCTCTTGATTAATTCCCTCAGTGAGTGTAGGAACAGCTAATCCTAGGATGGGTAATTAACTTAGCTTGCAGTTTACTTGGATTTGATATGGTCAGCTATGCTGATATGAACCCGCTCATTTATTTGTGTAAAGAACGTGGCATTTTGAGTAATATAGAGGTACTTTTTGACGCACTGTAAGGTAATAATATTAATGGTATATGTTGCTTTTAAAAATCATGGATGTTGGGTGTAGCACTTTGATGGAAAACCCAGCTTTCTGAGGAAGACATTGTACAGCAGTGTCAGGGAAGGCTGGCTGCAAACGGTTGAGCTGAAATTGGCTGTTCAGTCAAAGTTGTTTGTAGAATATTTGAAAAAGAAATGAAGAGGACAAAGATAATTGTCAATTTTATGTAAATAACAGTATTAAGTATTAAGAGGGTGATGGGGAAAAAAAACCCAACAGCGGGGAATTTGCTGTTTAAGGACTTCTATTTAGGAAGCAGAGGAAAATAATAGATACGATAACATATTGAAAATTACCTAATTTGTTCTGTGTGTCTTGCCATCTACCCTTGTGTTGGAGCAGGACATGGTTTGAGTTATCACTTCTCCTTCACTCACCAGGAAGCATTAAGGAATACCTGTGTCCATCCCCTATGCTCTGGCTTTTATACTGTGTTTTATCTACATTCCCATACAACAAGGGTTTGTTTCCCCCACATCCAAAAAGGGCAGGTTTAGAAGCTTGGGCTTTCCTTCTGTTTCTGCCTGGGTAGTGAAAGGAAAATGTTTGGCTTGTCTCCAATTGTGCAAGCTTAATTTGAAAGACCATCTTGTATCACCATGCTCTGAAAATTGCTTTCCATCAGTCATTTATCAAGTTCTGGACTGGGTAGCCGGTAGTTGCAGTGCAGAGGCAATTAAGCAGGCTGAGGGAAATCCCAACTTAATTGCCTACAATGGCAAAATAGCCTTTTATATCAACAGGGCCGAGGTTTGTCATCCTCATGGGTCCCATGGCACAGAAAACAAGGAGAGCTAATCCAAAGTTCCATCAAAGTCTGTTGAAGTTTCTCTGCAATGAATTTTTTTTTTTTTAGTTCATTTGGTGATCACAAAGGAATGTGGTTCATAGAATTATAAATGCAACATTGTAATTTCATAAGCTATTCAATGCATTAGCTTTAGAACTGTATTATTGTTTCATTTATTTATTACACTCAGAGATTTGGCAAAGGTGAAGACTGCAGTTGCAATTTACATAAATGATTGTTTTTGCATTAAATGTTTTCAGGTAAGTGAAGAGTAGCAAAGTTACTGAAACAATGGAAAATCTCATGTGAAACATCTTCTGGTTTGGTTCTGTCTGTATTTTGGAAGTTCAATGCTAATGATTCTCCTTTTGTTTTTCTTGCAGCTAATTCCAGCCTTCTTGGAGGTGGAGGAGGTAAGTCTTTGCTTAATGCTGAATTCGCTTTTAAATAACTGTGAAATACATGCTGGACCACTGTAGTGATGCGTTGATTATTAAATAATAGGTGGTAAGTTCAGAAGTTGAAAATGTAAAATTATTACCAGAGATGATAATTTTTCATATCATCAGGAGGCAAGGTTTGTGGCTGCTGCTGAATTCGGTTTCACCTCTGGATTAGAGTGAGGGCTGAACTGTATGTGAGGCTGAGTGAAACAGAAAGGAGCTGAACTGCCTTATGTTGTGTTTTCAAGTATCTAAGATTTTTCATTTACCCCAGGGGAACCTCAAATCTATGTTAAATAAACAATTTAAAAAGAAATTATTAAAACACAGTAGAAATAATTTTAGTAAATGAATAAGGATTTGTCTTTGTGCTTTTTAACAAAAAATAATAATTATGTTTTTGACTTGGTTGCTTACTTCATTCTGTTTGCCAGAATACTCAGATAGATTCCTATACAAATCTTTGGTGCAGGCAAGAGATACTACCAACATGCCTCCTAGTAAGGCAGGGGTGCTCGAGCACATGGACTGTCTATTGTTTCCAAATACATGGATGCAGGGTTTTTTTTTTTAGTAGATCGATGCTCTTTTGCTTTTTGTAATCCTGTAGTACCGTGGCCATGAAAGCTTACGTGAGTGTTAACAATTCAGGAAAGAAAAAAACAGGAGGAGCTTGATCTCAGTTTTCTGTGACTTCTCCTGCCTCCCAGAGGGAAGTAAAAGTGCTCAGTTCTGGAAATTTCACAGCACAGGAGCGGTGCAGGCAGCGACTAATCTTCCTTCCTGGCGGGAGTTAAAAGGACTGGATGATCAGAGCTTACATATGTAAGGGTAAAGGAAAGGGCTCTGTAAAAAGACAGGAGATCTCTGTTGCTTGGGAAGCTGCAGGATGAGTTGGCAAAGCTTTTGTTTTAACTGAACAGGAAGCCCTTATTTTGGACCATGAAAAGGTGCTTCAGAGATGTACCCTTAATAAAACCCTTCACGTTCCTCAGCTGTGTGTCTGGATATTGAAGTACAGGGCAGCCTTACCTATTAATCCTGTCGGATTAATCTGTTTCTTTTGATTTGAGTTAGTTGTTTGCAGTATACCAGATTTTTCTTTGTTTAAAAGATAATCCTTTCGTAGGTAATCCTTCCCTAGCTGTTTCTGTTTCTTCAGAGCTGTACCTGTACCCCTCTCCAGCTCTTGCTCCCAGCTGGTAACATAAAAAAAAAAATAATTATAAATCAGTGCAAATGTTCAAATTCCAATCAGGTTCCCAGAGCTCTGCTGTTGCTGAAAGGATTTGGCTATTAACTTTCCCTGGTATTTATTCAGCTGGACTGTACTTCAGAAGTTGATATCCGCTCAGTGTGGCACTTGATAATGTGGTTCTCCCTCTGCAGCAGTTGGGATGAACCTGTGCTGTGGGTCAAGTTGGGATTTTCTCTGTGTTTTACGTGTTGGAAGGAATATATTGGCAACTGAAATTCCTGCCGTCCCACTCCTGCCACGGACCCTTTGGTCTCCCATCCCTCAGGGTGGGCTGAGGTGATGGCAGCCCAGGAGGCTGGCTCTGTGTCTCTTCTCCATCCCTCCTGCTTCCCTGACATCCTTTGGAGCTTCTACCACTGTTTTCAACACAAGTGCCCTCAGGACCTTTGGGAAGCTGCAGTGGCAGGCTGGCTTTGGGCGGGCAGTGGGTCCCTCAGGGAACCGGCTGCGACTGGCTGGGGGAGGCCACAGGGGGATCTGCTGCAGCCCCTGTGCCCAGAACCCCAATCCCACACCCTTTAATCTCCTGTGGAAGGAGAACAACGTACCCCCTTGCTTGTCAGACAGGTAAAATACCAAATGTGACAGTTTTATGGCTTAGAGTGTGACTGCCGATGTCTGAGGGGCTGTGTTCGCGCTCTGGAGGTGCCGTGAGCATCCCACGTGGGAACGTTTGCTTGAGTTTTCCCAGTTTTCTGTGGAAAACCCCTGAGTATTTCATAGCCAAAGTACTCCAGATTTTGGGCAGGCACCACAGGATGCGTGTTCTGGAGAAGGGGAAGGAAGGTGTGTGGGGTCTGCAGGCTGGAGCTTGCCCGGGGGGGGAGACACAAAATGGAGGCAGCCCTGGCCACCCACCCGCCTTCCACAGGTGGAGGGAGCCCGGAGCCCCTGGCTCTTGGAGAAACACTGGCCACAGGCATTTCTGTATACAAGGGATTTTTTTTCATTCCCAGTTGAGTGGTTGTGGATTTTAAATGCTGGATGTATTTTTTCCTTTATCCAGAAGGAAGAGGTGGCAGCACTTCGCATGAAATATTGATAGTGAATTATTAAAACTTTATTATATACGTAAACACCAAAGCCTTCTTTTGATTGCAGATGCTGAATATTTATGATAATGCGTAATACCAATGTAGTTTCTCCAATAATGGGATTCAGATCTCTTCAGTAATGCTCATTAATTTAATCTCTCTGTCACTGCTGGGGGTATGAATACATATCTCAGATTTACAGAAAAAGAAAACGGGAAATTTCTGCTTGTCCAAGCTTGTGCAACAGGTGCTGTCATTTTGAGCTGCTTCTTAGCTGTTCTGCATTTGGAAATCTTTCCAGAACTGAACATAAATCGGTTGGAAATAGTTATTTGCACACCCTGGTCTAAGTTTGTGTGTGTTAAAACCATCTACTGGAAAAGAGCTGTCACTGAACAACATTGTGGGTAAACATCTTGCACTCGGATCTGAGTTCAGGGGCTGGTGGTTTTGGGCTTATCACCCCTGTGTCACCTCGGGGCCACATCAGGGCATCCGTGTACTTTGAATTCCCAGAGCCAGAGTAATGGTTTGTTCTTGCCTTCCCCATTTAAATGCTGTCTGTTCATGTTCGTGACCATTTGGAATGAAGAGATAAAAGCACAAAAGATACCAGAAACAATTTTTCACAGAACTGCTTAATCAAAAAATCGAGAAACCCACAATGGAGTCTTTAGTTAAATATAGATGTTGAAGGTTTCTTTCTGCTTTTCAAATAACTCTGAGGTTTCCAGGATTTCATTATGAGTTTGGTGAGCGAGCCTTTTTTCTTTTTCATTCTTTACTAGTTTTAATAATTTATTTTTAATTAGGAGGCATATTTCACTTTCAGGTCTAGATTTATCACACATTCAGCATTTCACTGCTAATAACTTGCATGGAGCATTATGACTTATTTGTGCATCCTGTATTACTTGACCCATTATGTTCAACAGTGCAGAGGTGAAAATTATAAAGAAAATAATCTGCTTTTGGAGGGAGTGAGGAAAACCACTTGGTATTTTGAGGAAAAGTGACCCCTTTTAAAAAATGTGTCATGAAGTTTTGACTTGAGAAATCAAAATGCCCTATTTTGCATGGCAATCTTTTTTCCTTACATTCTTTTACAGTTTTTGTCAGGGAATGAAAGCATGTGATTTTATGCACTTTGTTAAAGCAAAGTGAGCAAGAGCTGAGATTTCTCCTCCCTTATGTTGAGGGTAGTCTGTGGGTTTTTTTAGGATTCTATGCCCCACTATCCCCGCCTCATTTTCAGTTATTTTCCTTGCGGTTCATTTCTTCTTTACTTCATTTGCTGACTGTAATCAAGTTCTCGTGTCATGCTGATTTCTGGATTGGCTTGATTTCTTTGACCTTACATTGAGGGTATTTTTAATTTGGAATTTTTTTCCCCCTCATGATATTTTGTTGCCTATGCTGGAACTGGGGAAGGCAACATCATCTTTTAGGGTGTCCTGTTACAAGTGTAGTTTTTTTCAGCTCTGTACTTGAAACTGGTAACTTTGTCTTTAGGAACTCGAAGAGAAGACAGGTTATGTTTCTTGGGAGTGTTGGTTGTACCCAGTTTAAGTTGGTTGCCCCAAAAGATCAGTCTGCTTTTTTGTTTGTCTCTCATTTTTGGCCAGTGTAACTTTGTTTTTTCTAGAGCTTTTCTCGGTGTGGAAAAAAATTAATTCCTATATAGCCATAAGTATGTTATCAGATCTTAAATGTAGAGCAGACCTACCTCTCCACTCTGCCAAGATATGGTTTGTAGGCAAGGTTTTAAGTAACTCTGACTTGTGTTTGTAGTCACAGCAGGGAACTTGGTTTCTCTGCACGTTGTTCTGTAGACTCCATTTTGAACGAGAGATTTGCTGCCTTAATATCTGTGTTGTTTTATAACAGCAGCAAAAAAAGGGCTTTCTCCGAATAGGAAGAAATTTCCATGGACTCACTTCTGTCCTGGAGTTGTTCCCCTTCAAAGGTGGGACAAGCACCACCAGCCTGGCTGTGCTAATGCTACAGAAATAGAGGGGAGGTGCTACTGCAAAAGTCACTGC
Source organism: Lophotriccus pileatus (assembly GCA_035583135.1). Taxonomy (NCBI): domain Eukaryota; kingdom Metazoa; phylum Chordata; class Aves; order Passeriformes; family Tyrannidae; genus Lophotriccus; species Lophotriccus pileatus. Next base: position 6,429,643 of record JAWWES010000115.1, read on the forward strand.
TGCTTGCAGCCACACTGTCTTTTTGTCAATTAACTGCCGGCTAATGAGCTCAAAAAGCAGATGATTATCCAGTCAATAGTGGCAAGAAGGAACAGCTGACACAAATATATTGACATGCCTCACCTTGGGATAATGTTTTTATTCAAGCAGATGTGCCTTAGGTACTGGATTCACCACGTCCAGCCACCTTCTGGTAGTTAAATCTCTAGGAAAAAAAACAAGGAAGTTTTGCATTGTCTGAATAGTAACTTGACATCAATTTACCCGGGGAATAAATATTCATGACATGGAGAAGTGGAAGTTTTACAAGAGAAAATTGGAGACAGGAAGGAGACAAGTTGCAGAGCACCCTGTAGTAATGTAGCTGGAAAACACTTTAAATACCAGCCTGGCCCTGCATTAGCCCCTTCAAGATGTATAACAGGAAGAAGACAAGCCTGTTTTATCCTGAACCAGGATGAGATGCTCCCTGTTTTGGATTTCGCAGGGCTTGGGTTTGATATTTACATAATTTAAATGCAAGTGAAGCAAGGGTTTAAATCCAAAGTTCAAATTTGTGCATGATGTGCACAAAACATGAAATGCATCCCTTGAGAGGGAGAAGAAAGAGTTTGGGAAAGGCACACTGACAGGATTCTTTCCTCAAGAAAATAAGCAATATTATTTTGTTTTTTGGTTTTGTTTTTGTTTTTTTAATGTCAGTCTGTTGGCATGTTCTTGCATGGTGTCAAATGCATTTGTCAGATTGGGGTGTGCTCACAACAAATGGCTCCACGGAACAATCGTCTGAGACTGCAACCACCTTCACAGGCTTTGGGTTGCTTTGTACAGAGCACCCTCATATCTGAGGTGTTTAGATAATAGCTCTGGAAGTACAAAGATTTTCCAAGCCAATAATGATCGTGGCAAGAACTGCTAATTTAAGGCAAATGGCCATTTTTGCCTTTGTTGCTAATTAATCCCTTTCTGCTGGAAGATTGCTGCAGCAATTCAGTAGGGTTGTTAAAGTGTTTTATCTCCTTTTACTATTTGCATGCTGTTCTTTTTCATCTCTGTAAATAGAGTGGGTTTGAGAGGGCTGCATCCACAAGTCTCCCCACTGTGACAGTGCATCAGCCAATTAAGATGTTAGTATTTATGTTTGATTTGGGTTTTTTTTTTTTACTGTACAGCGCTAATATTATTTCCATTGGTAGCCCAGTAGCACAGGGTAGACTGTAACCCTTTCCAGGTGTTTGGTTCAGCCCAAAATCTTGTTATTCATGAGCTTCTTGTTGCATCACATCAAAGCAAAAAAGATTGTTCTGTAGTTTAACATCTTTTATAGAATTTATTCAAACTTTCTATGCAAGCAAAGTCTTTCTTTACAGGTCAGCTGTTCTTGAAATGTTTTTTCTTTCTTTCTTCAATCTGTGTTTGCTTTTGCCTTCTGTTATTGCAGGCGAGTTTTAGTTCAGCTTTAATTAAAAGTAGTGGGTTTTCTCATTTTGTAGTGCATCTAGAGATATAATGATGGAAGCTCTATAAATAAATAAGCATAGTTTATTTCCAAGGACCCTTAACAAAAACTGCCATGGCTGTATTTAAAATGTGTGCTCTACTCTAGTTGCTTTTTTTATTTCTGTTAAAATATGGCCCATATTTTGCTCTTTGGCTATATAAGGTGCCAACTTCCTTTCTCCAGTCTTTTTATATATTCTTATAGGTAATAATCATAAACAGGAAGTCTCTGGGTTGATTGTGAGTATTTCTTAGTTGTTGCCCAATTGTATCCTGTTAATTACACTTTCCCAGCAGTTACTTTAAAAATAAATAAACTATGTTTTGCTATTTACAGGAACTGATACAAGATATGTGATCAGTTTGGTGTTTTTTGTTTTTTGGTTTTTTTTTTTGTAAATACATGTTCAGTCTGTAATTCTTTAAAGTGATGCTCCTGTCCCAGCCAGTGATACAGGAACATGACTGTTCTGGTCAGGAAAATAATCTAAAATTTAGATTATTAAAATTCACTGCTGCCATCAGCCTTTTAACATTGCTGCTGTGTTGACTTAATTAGGCATTAGAAAGTGATGTTTTATTTCTCTCTCATCAGTTCCTGAGTGCTGAGTCCACAACATCCTGAGCTCCCACTTAAATGTGAGGTCTTTTTCTGCCCCAGACAGACCATGGCACTGTTTTGTTTAATTCTGTTATTATGAGGAAATGACAGTGTTATGTACCCACAACTGAAACATGAACATCCATGCATTCTGCTCTCTACCTACACATGGCTTTCATATATATGCGTTTTACATACATATATTTGTGACTGGATCTTGCAGTCTCTTCAGAAAGTCAGACTTTGGCGGGTGTGTGTGTATATAAATAAATGCATAAAATAGGGCATTAATTTTCTCACACTGGGCAAGACCTTTAGTTTGTGGTCATGGTGCTCTTGGTAACAACCCAAGGTAAAAAGGCAGCTGGTTATGTAGGGAATGTGTTTCTTTCTTGCTTCCTTTTGGTTTCATGTTGTAGGACAGAGCTGCACATCGGGGTGGGAGATGACAACCTTTCTGTTGTAGGAATCGGACATGTAGGCATGTCCACATGTAGGCAAATGTCTCGTGTCTTGTGTGCAGAAAACACAAATATTTCATTGCCCTGCTCAAGCATCTGAAGATGCTTCTGTTGAGGCTCTCCAGCTGTAGCTGAAGGTGAAGGGCACAGCTCTCAGGGGAAAACAGTCTGGCAGCGCAGGAAGTGACACACATGGCTCTGTGCTACAGTGAGAATAAAGTCAGACATTTTATATATATATGTGCCAGTCTACAGAAGACAGTTTTTAAAATGAAGCATTTGGTTGCTTCCCTTCAAAGAAAAGTCTGTAAACTGGGGCACCTGTCAAAGTGGTTCAGTTTCCTGCCCAACAATCCCGACAGTGCCCCTTTTCTGAGGTAAGAATGAAGAGAGCACTGCAGGAAAGACATGTTTTGTTAGGCTCAGACAGGGGGTGGTGATGGTTTTTAAAGCTCTTATTCAGATTTAAGAGCTACTGCTATTTTCCTGGGCCTGAGGAGAACCAGGAAAGGAGGTCCTGTCGGAGGACCAGGCTTCAGTAGGAGGAAAATGCCAAATGCCATTTAAAACATTTAAAATTGTATTGATTGGTTTTACAGGGGGTATTAAAATAAATAGAAGAAATGAAATAAAGGAGTGTTGTAGGTACTTGACTTGTAGACATAGAGGCACTTTTGAATATCAGCCTGTTTACTGAAGCTTTCATGCTGCTCTGCCTTAAAACAAAACAAAGGCCTTAATCAGTGGAGAGTTCCTTAAAAGTATCTCTGGGCCCCAAGTTCATTAATTTCCACATCAACTGTATATACAGGTGTGAGCAGCAAGGCATGGGGAAATGGCACCAACTGTTTGCTGATTCTTACTGGTTATTCCTTTAAAATGTGCACATGTCCAATAAAATGAGAATGTGGACATTGCATATCACTCACAGAGGAGGGGGAAGATCCCTGCACCGCTGGCTGCTGATGTACTGACCTGAAAGGGCAGACACTGGAGATTGCCATAGTCCTTATTTCCCCACCTCCTGTAATGGAAAGAATTTGCAATAGTTTCTTCCTTCTGTTTCTAATGAAAGTAATTACTTCTTAGTCACTACATTTTCCAAGAAAATCTTGAATAAACCCCAGGATTAAGCTGTAGAGGCAAGCAAAGCCCAAGTATCGAAATTACAGCTATTACAGGAAGGGTTTACAACTCTTTTCTTGCTGCACAGAAAGAAGGAGTAGGAAATCAGGTCTGCATTCACCTCTCAGCTCCTATTTCAGATTTTCTGCTCTTTCCACAGAGCTTCACTACTCATTTACGAGTGGCTCTTTGCTCATCACATCTTCCCAAAGTTCTTTTTCCCTGCGCAAAAAACGCTTACAGATTATAATATGCAGCTTTTCAGAAGCCAAGAAAATCTCCAGCGGAGTAGGTGGGAAGATGGGTGAGTCTTGGAAAGATCTGTCCTCCTTTGTTTTCCATGTGCCATGTCTTCCTTTTCCAGCTCTAGGAATCCTGTGTCAGTGTAACGTGGGGTGAGCTTTTGGCATTTTAGAGAGAATGAAATGTGGTGATGGCTAATGAAGGATTAAAGCTCTTACATGGGTGGAACTGCTTTTTAAGAGACACCAATGGAAAACCTGCATTTGCAGGTGTCGTGGGTTTGCGAGGGTTCCCCCTCCCTGGGGGACTGTAAGTGTTTTGTCCAGATGAATTTCCAGGACAAAACCAATCAGAAGTTTTGGTAACGCCTTTTGCCAATTACATCTTTAAGAAA
>JAWWES010000115.1:6434066-6470868 GCA_035583135.1 Lophotriccus pileatus
GCCAGGGGCAAAGGCAACACTGAAACCCCCCTGATCCAGACATGTAACGGAGTGAAGAAAAGGAAAAAAAAAAAAACAAACACAAAAAAAACCCTTAAAGGACTTTGCAAAAGAAACTGCAGCTGGAGAGATAACAGAGCCTTCAAGGTCAGACCTGGCAGCAGCAGCAACAAGCGGAGAGAGAAAACCCAAAGGGGGGGAACGGCTCCTTCTCCCCCTCCCACTCTCTCCCTTCAGCGGGGAAAAAGACTGAAATTTACATCCCTGCCACCTGTGGAAGATTGTTAGGGAGCGGAGACAACCTCACCTGCAGCTCATGAAGGAGCCCATGCTGGAATAGATACGAAAGATGTAACTCTGTGGAAGTTTCTGCTGGACTGTGGCCCACGCAGAGGAGTCTTACACCAGCGCGAGCAGGCCCGGGTAAGATCTTGAGATCCCAGAGAGGGATCTGTGCCAGTGCAGCTGAGGAGACCTACGCTGGAGCAAAGTCAGCTCGGGTAGGATTTGTGTGATCCCAGTGAGGTGCAGCTGGTGCAGCTGCATTTGTGACCCCGAGGAACAGCAGAGAATGGAAGAACTGTTGTCCGAGGGGTAGACCCACGTTGGAGAGGTCTATCAAGGACTATTCCTGTGGGAAGGGACCCCACAGGAAACAGGGGTGGACTCAAAAGCCATTATTCCCTGTGACCCTGGGGTACAGATCCATGGAGAAGCAGGAATCCCCTTGCAAGTGTCCATGGGAGACCTACAGGACCCTGGGTAACCCCCAGCCTTCAGCCTTAGCCCAGGAGGGAGGTAGGCCCAGCCCTGTGGCCAACACAGAGAAGAAAAAGAGCCAGAGAAAAACTGTTCCAGCTGCAACGAGGCGGAGTTGTTGTCTCAGAGATAACAGGGAAGAAACTTACAAATGCTGCAGAATGACTTAGAAGAATCTGCTTTCTCCTCCTGGACTGATACAAAGTGGGGAGGGGTACTTCTGTAATACGTAGTGCTTTTAGTTAATTAGAATTGTTGTAGATATAGTTGTTTAGTTTTTATTGTGTAGTAATAAATCCTAATATTATTTCTCCCAATTGGATTTGGTTTTTGTCTGCATAAACCTTCTCTCAACTTAGTGTAGCTTAGAGCAATTTGGTTGGGGGGTGTGATAAAAAATTGTCACCTAGGCTAACCCACGACAGCAGGTTAAAGTCTGTCTTTGCAGTTGCTCATCTTTTTGAATGGATGATGTTGGATGGTAGTGCAGCTTCTGATTGCTGGTTTTCATTCTAATAACATGTGGCAGACTGCAAATAAGCCCCCACCCTTTTTAGGGCTTCAAATTTAGACTGAATGACTTTGTACCTGCTTAATTTTTAAAACCAGTTGTAGATGGGGACCAGTAACCTGAGGTGTGAAGTGACCAGGGCCAGGAACTGCTGCTGATGGTGCTGATATAAAAGAAAATACACGATGAACTTCATCCGTATGAGCATTGTTCTTCCAGAATCTAAATGCTCCACGCACCTAATTGCTCTGTGAACACAGAAGTAATGTTCCCTTCATTTTCCAGTTGGGAAAATGAGGCAAGGAAACAAAAAGTCCAAGGAAAAGGGCAGAAATCAGTTCTCTGGAGGCAAAGCAAAACTTGCTGGGGTTTCGTAAGGCCTCAAGCAGTTTTGCAAATAGGGAATTTTAAGTCCTGTTTGGAAGGAAGAGGAATTTTAGTTTTTGTACCAGCGTCATGGGTAGAAACAGGATAATATTTGGAAAAAAAAGAGAAAACATACTCTACTGAGAGCAACTTTCTGGCAATTAGGCCTTAATTGGTGATACAGCAAATTCTCTAAGGGAATGGCAGGGCTACCAACTGGAAATTAGATACTGCTGGATAACCACTTTTACACTAATGGGGATTAAATTAGAATATAGGAAAAATGTGATTTATTTGAGGCTACCACCATTAGTAATTCTAAACACACAGCAATTCACTGCTCTCACTTGGGCCTTCATTCAGTTAGAGAAAGAGGCTGTTTACTTCTAATTTGAATTTGTATGGTATTAATAACAAAGTGTTTCAAAATCTTTGATGACATAAAGAGAGTTCTGGATTAAGAAAATATCTAATTTTATTATCAATCAAATCTAGTCTCTTCTAAAAGCAGATGATTCTCCCATTCAATGATTCTCACATTAAAAACACTACCTTATGATTATGTGTGGAATAGCTGGGGTTTTTTTCTTTACAAAGTTATCTGATTTACATCTTTTCCCTTGTTCTTATGTAAATGCCCTGTAGCGTGCGAGGTTTATAATTCAACTGTCTTTTGGAGCTAATTTTCTTTTTAAAATTCAAAATGATAGTTTTGCCATTTGGGCTGACAGATCTGCAGTGTTGTGGTTTTGGCTACATACACAGTAGCAAAGAACAAAATATTTTTTGTCACACTTCAGTTACAGTTCAGTCTGTTCCCTTTACATTATCAGCTTGTTTCTCTGGGCTTCATAGAGGCATCTGCTTTAATTTTTATTGGGCAGGGCTGCAACATCACAAACTCATGTGAGCTTCACAAATCATTCACAAATGGGGCTGATTAAATCAATTATGTCTTGGCTGAGTGATCTGTGAGTGTATTATACACATCCAATGTTAAAAGAATGTTATTAAGGTGCAAACCCAAGCACTTAAAGTTAGGAAGCGCCAAAATTGAAGTTGCCTGGGGGTTCACAGTCTCTGTGCCTGTGTGGATGGATTTGATATTTCCTCTAACTGTACATCCAGCTGGAACCTCCTCTCTCTCATCCTCCTGTCTCAGCAAACCCCAGGTTTATATGTGTGCTTCAACTCTCGTCTGCAAACCAGTATTTATTCTGGTACTAATCAGGTTGGTGTATGATTTCATAAGTAGATTAAAGATTTCATAGGTGATATATTTGTCTTTCCCAAAACAATGGCATTATCTTCACCAAAAGAATAAGAATGAAGATTAAGGTCAGAATTATAATTTTAAGGCCCAGGCTGTGCAACAAGGGGCTGAGTTCTTTAAAGAAATGAAAATCCTTATGTTTCTAAAAGTAGGTCTGATAAAGTCCAAGTGATTCTGCAAATTAGAAACTGTCTCTCAGCTCAGGACATTTTAAATCATTTCAGACTAAAATGCACCTTGAGATTTCCACCTTCTTCTCTACTTGTTCCCAGTGCCACTACCTGCAATTCACAATTTACTGCTCCCTTATTCTCATCCATTCTGGAAGCTGCTGGCCTAAATTTACATATTAAAGAGGGACTGGTTTTAGGGAGATGTTTTTGCTTAGACAATTTCAAACTATGGTCTTAAAAAGGTTTGCTTTGATGTGATTAAGGAGCAGGGAGCTGATGGAGAGAGGAGTGATGGGTGTGGAAACAAGCGCAGAGGGGAAGAGATGAGTGACACCTTCCTGTGCTGCTGGCCAGCAGATGGGAATGGGAGACCCTGTTTTGGGGTGCAGGGACTGAGTGTCCCCTCTCTAACTTCTTACCTCAGTGTTCAGTTCTCACAACGAGGCTCCATGTCAAGCCAGTCACAGTTTTTCTCTCCTCATGTCTCACTGTCCAGTTTTTTTACTGGAAAATGGTTTAGTTTTGGTCCCAGGCCAAGATCCCAGATTTCCTCTCTTTGAATTTGCCTGTGCCCTTTCACTGACAGTTTTGTTCTCATCCCATGTCCTAATCACAGCTCTAGTCACCAACCCCTCTCATCTTCAATCCTATCCTGCGCCCCTGAATGCAGGTAGTGCCACTTTCTCCGTCCTTTCCCCCGTTTGTGCTGGGATGAAGGGAAAAGTGTTCTGAGCAGGCAGTAATTTATCAAGCCAAATGAATTCATTACTTGAGGAAATGAAAGAGAGCTGCCAATTTCAGAGCTGCTGCAAGGGAAGGAAAAGCTTACCTGCAGCTTTGGTTGTCATCTTTGTTTATCTTCCCATCACAGTTTTGGTTTAGAACGTTTAGCCCAGCCCAGCTGTACCACGGTGGTCACCCCATCTGCTTTTAGGAATGAAGGTGGTATTGTTGCTGTAAAAGGATAAAACCCCTGGTGTTACTGCCTTCTTTGTATTTCTTCACTCTCGATGACTGGGCAATAATTTCTCCATGGGGATTATTTGTCCAAGGATGGGGCCTCTGTTCAATCCAGATATAACCCAGCTGCTGTGGAATTTCGCCTCTTCCCTGGGCTTACAAGCAATTAGCACTGCAGGCAGGGCTGCCTGCCCTCCCAGGGAACAAAAGGTGCAGCTCTAAACTTTTCCCTTGCAATGACAGCTGGACAAAGAATTGGCAGATTTATCAGACAATTATTCCAAGTAATTTTTTTTTTTTACAGCAAAGAAAAGTCCTGTGTTGGCACCGTGGGCTGAGATGGGAGCTTTTATAGGTATAAGTTTATGTGGAGATAACTAGGGGAAAGAATGTCAAAAAAAATGGATATTCTTAATAACACCAGGTACAGATAACAGTCATATGTGAGTTCTGAAGCAAATTTGCTCTGATGACAGGTCAGTTTTTCATCAGAAGCTGGAAAATTGCAAACATATGATTATTCAAATAAGATGGTATCTGCAAATAGGATATACTAAGCAAATACTGTGAAGTTCATATGTGATATTATTATCTCCTCTCCCTCGAAAGTTGATTCAGCAGGAGCACTGATTTATTTTTTTTTTAACATAAAGAATGTGAATGTTTAGAGGAAATTGTTTCATTATAAAGGAAAGAAGTACCAGTGCACATCAAATATTGAATAGGATTCTCTCTTTTTCTAAATTAGCTCCCAAATTTGGTGCTATAAATTTTAACAGTAGTGAGAGAGCTCCCAGAAGACCCTCGGTTATGCCTCATTATTATAGCATATGTGAGGCCATGGCACCCTTGGTTGCCATAGCTCCTTATTTAATCAAGAAGAACATGTTTCATGGCTGCACAGCTGTGTAACCTCATGTATCTGGAGCTTTCTCAGGAAGGAATCCTATCCGTACCCCATATATCTCAATAGGGATTTTCCTTCAAAAGCCATAAAACAGGCTTCTTTTTTTTTTTTTTTTTTTTTGTTTGTTTGTTTGTTTGTTTCTTGACTACATGGGAAAGGTTAAGGTTAGACCACCACTTTGCCTGGTGATTTTCCTAATAAAGGGAAGGCTTTCTTTTCCTTTTGCAAGGCCAAATGTGGTCCCAGGCTTTCAGTTTTGCAGCACAAGGAAGGCAAAGTCCATGGTGGTGGGTGACAGCTTTGCCCACAAACACATGGCTGTGTGTTTTCTAAAAGCAACCTCAATTCTTAATTAGGTGTTTTTCCCATTTATGTTCTTCAAAATCTGAGACTTCTTATTGAACAAGTTGTATCAGATCTCCTCTGGATCTCTGCCCAAGAAGCCCTTTAAATATTATGTAGCTTTAGGTGCAAGCTTTAGTTAAATATCTGCCCTGCCAGGGGAGACACTGGGAGCAAGACTTGTTTGGCTTTACAATTTCAGTGGTGATGTTTAAATAACTTTGCAGGCATGAGCTCTCCAGGGAGGCTGCTGTGGTCTCCAGGAACGAAATTAATGCCCTAATACTCAGGGAATATTTATAATTTAAAAATTGTAGAGAGTTGATTAAATACACAAAGCGTTTAAATACCCATTTTAAGCTCAGAGTAATTCATGACAAATTGAAGTATCTTGGCATTTAGAGAATTACAAACTCATAGTGTTGTTACAAACACCTTGCAGCAGCGTGTCCACTGCATGGGAAATGGAACCTTTGGATCACAAGGCTGTGATGTCCTACTGAGTCTGGTCTCTTGTGATGGTGAGACCTGAGGATCTGGGATGCAATCCCCCCTAAGATGGCAGAAGACAACTGGAAAAAGTCCTGGTTTGATTATAACCATGGGGATCATTTCTTTCCCTCGTGTGACTGCACACAGGCATTGCAGCTGCTGCTCTTTAGCAGTTCTGGGAAAGAGTATTCCAGCTATTTTAGCAGATTCTATATGTAATCAGGGAAAGCAAAGCTGGATCAGACAGGATCACTTTTGCTTAGGTCACTCCTAGTGGATACTCGTCAAACTCTTCCTTATGTCCTTGCTTGTTACTCTGCAGCTCCTGTAGAGAATCTTTTCCAGTGCATCACTGTCCATACCACTGAAACATTTTCCCTGGGATCTTAATTGATTTTTGGTGGTTGTTGTTACAGCTGTGAGCCTGAAATTAAGGGATTCCTGTTCCTTTGGGTTGGAGAAGTTGTCATGTCCTTCCCAGTGTCTCATCTGTGAGCAAAGCAGGTGCCAGTGAAAGGCTCAGGACACAGGAGATCTTTGTAGGCTCATTGGTTTGTCACACACTGCCCAACCTGGTTTTGCTTTTGTAGCCCAAAACATCCGTAAACAAAATCCACCTTCCAAATTTCAGGGGGAGAGGAGCCAGCAGTGCTCCCCTGCTCCTTTGGGAGTAAATCATACCTGGATGCAGTTGTTCTGGAATCACAAAAGGGAGCAAATGGCTTTCTCCTCCTCATCTGTGGGAATTGGCAGTTTTTTAAGTTGTGGGCTCTGCAGTTAAGCGTTTCCATTTGTAGTATACTGACGTACTAATGATGGCAATTTCGCATTTGTTGCTACATGCCTAATCTAATTAAGTTTTTTCTTGGAGTACAATTGTTGTTTTCTGCATTTAATTATGTAAGCACCAGGTGCAAGTGTTAATAGTAGCTGAATTCAGAAGGAAACCTTTTATCTTCGTGCTATGCAAGAGCTGTTTTTCCCCCTGTATCTTTAATTTTGCAGTTCAAAAAGTCCTAACAGTGTTTGGTTCTTCGGAGGAGTTACATTAACGTTTGTGATTGATACACACAGGAAACACTAACGAGGACTGAAAGCTTCCATTCCTCTTGCTGTACATGTGTTCAGAACCATCTCCGAGCTCCGCATTTTTGGTTTCAGGTTGTTAGAAGTAAATTCTTCCCTTAAATTTTGAAGACGGCAAAAAATACCTGCAGAACAAAGAAAGGTAGCGAGAAATGTTTATTGCAGTGCTCAGTGCGCAGCTCTGGGTGCATCCCTGGGTCACATTGGACCCAAAGAGCACGCTGGCAGTTTGAATTTCGCGCTTTTTGTACCTTTTTGGTTACATCGGCTGTTACATATTCATTTACTTAGGTTATTTGCTTTATAAGGTAATTTCTCTGCTTCAGAAAGGGTGTTACTTTTTGGTTGACTGCAACATACCCTCTCCTGGGCTAGTACAGGGGTCTTGCATCATCCCCTTTGTACAAGGGGTGGGGGGTCCCTCTGTGTATCCACGTGGCAGAGAGGGATACATTTTTATTTATAATTTGTTCCCCCTTCCTGGTCGCAAAAGGTTCCCTGGTTTAGGTCCAAACAGGATCCCTCACCTCACAGCCTCCACGGTACTCCTGTAAGTTAGTAAACATAAAAACAGTTCTTTTGCTAGTATCCTCTGTCCATTTTACTTTGCTTATAATAAAACCGGTTCTTTTATTTCCCACAAGGTGTTGCAATAGCTCAGACTCCTTTCCCCAGCTTCACTGCTGATTTGGAGGGCTGGCAGACTTCCCACACTCCAAGACAGATCTGCTCCGTCTGTTTGAAAAGATCTGAACGACGCAGGGGTCTACTGTCTGAGTCTGAATTTCGTGGAGCATTGGTGAAACTGCGACTGCCAGCCTGGCTCTGTGAACTTTTTGCCACCATTTCATCAACGCTTGCTCAAACATTTGAAAGAGTTTTCAGTAGAATTCTTTGCCTGCGAGAATAAACTCAAGTATTATTTTTAAAGCTCAAGGAGCTGGGCTTTGAAATGCTGTCAGAGAGGCAGGTGACTCTCAAAAGGTTTTGAAATCATAACATTAAATTTTTAAACAAAGTGAACAGGAATTACAGTAAACTTTTCCACCTGCAGATTGGTATTTGTTTTAATCTATTAAGTAAAAAGAAGTAAAGCTTGTATTTTCTAGCTTCTAGTAATTCATTATTAATCTATACTCACATAAATTTGGCATGGAGTGTCATATAAAAATTACTGAGCCATTTTCAGTATAGAAACATAAAGGTTCACATTTATTCTGGTGCAAGATTGGCAGCATCCATTGTTTTAATTCTAGATCCAGGTAAAGAAGCTGTGTCTGATAGTTCTGATAGTGTTGTTTGTTTGTTTGGTGGTTTGTTTTTTTTTTTAAATTAAGCTTTCCAGTGCTATTAATGGTAGAGATTCCCCCCATTCCTGCCATGTTTTTAGAGACCTCAGTTGTTTCAAGTTTGGTTTGTTTCTTACCCCTCAGGCCTTTAATTCCAGCTCCACTCCTTTGATGCTTTATCACCAAAAATTTGTTCAGAGGCTTCCATTTTTGAAGGTAGTCCTTTAACCACTGCTGATTATGCACTGCATCAAAGAAAAGTGGTTGAAAACTTTAAACCCACAAATAAAATATACATCAATGAGTTACAGCAATGAATGCTAACATACTGTTTCTTCAGAAAGAGCCCTTTGGGGACAGAAGGCCATGCTTTAGGTGATGTGAAAGATAGTAAGCTTGGCTCCTGAGAACACTTTACTGGAGCCAGTGGTCAGGTTTTATTAAAAATGAATTTTAAAAATATTAAAATGGGTGTGTTTAGCATTAGTTCACAGAAGTCTTCAAATTAGTACTAGGATTATTTTCTTCTGGCAGCAAGGCCTGCACACTGATGGGAGTAAGAACTTGTCACTTGATTCCTGTATGCCTTCGGCTTTGGAATTCATTTTTCCATTATTCCTGTTCCAGGTGGTGTTTCCTTCCCCAAAAGTACAACAATTTATTTAGGTGATAACACACAGGCTGCATAATTCCAGAAGCTGGTATCTGTTTCCATGTAGGGATGCTTGGTAAAAATGAAAATCAGACTATCTTGCAAAAAATCTGCTGGCCTCATTAGGTGCAAAAATGTCTCAAATGGCCCTTAAGCAGCACTTTGGCTTCTCCAGCTTCTCATCGTGAAAACATGTCTAAGGAAATTATATTATTTCAGGACAGGGAACAGCTTGCTTCAGATCCAGCAACTGTGTTTATTCCTTAGGTTTGGTTTTTTCTCCCAAATGAAGGATGTTACTCTGCACTGTTTACATTTACATCTCAAAACAATGAAGTTAAAACATCTTCATAAGATTCAGAGCTGGCTTTCTCCAGGGGAAAGCTGTACGTTGAGTTTCAGAGTCACACAGTAAATACAGTTTTTGGTTTTTTTGTTTTTTTTTTTTAAGCTGGTACAATTCCATGTGTTCATGTTTCTGGAGATGTTTGAATGCTGTTGATTTGGAATTGTTCATATTGGCAAGGGCACTTACCCTTATTTTCTGTATAGTGCTTTAATTATGAGAAGAACAACTAACTGATTTATTCTGTATTTGGTGATATTTTTGATTACACCTTTGGGTATCTCACTGAGAATACCTTTTTCATGAAGAAGTGGAGCAGTAATAGCTTTCTTGCCTTTGATTACAGGATCAGGTACAATCAAAATGCAGAGACTTTACTCCTTTTCATTTTTCCATGTCCTTGTACTGTACCCATCTGTGAAATAGATGAAGAGCTTTTCTAGTCTGAACTTGATTTATGGCATAATTGTATTGTTCTAGTGCTTAGCCACAGAAATATTACAATATGTAGAGAACTTCAAACAGACCTAGTGTTGCTCAGTTTTTGGGGCCCATCCTGCTCTCTTCTTTCATCCCTTCCCCGTTTCTAGTTTCCATATAGTCACGATACACATTGCTGAGTGGGCAATCCAGGATTCCTTTGTGTGTTCCCTGTCACAATAACTGGCATTTCTTTCTCAGAAGGCAAAGCTTTAAGAGGTTTTTCCCCCTCAGGGCAAGGCTCTGGGGTAAAGATTTAGAAAAGTCTATAAAGCTTAAAACACCCTCATCCTCCAACCTGAGCAAGTTCCCCGGGAAGAGTCTCAGGGTGTTTTCACATCCCTGCTCCTGGCCAGGAGGCAGGGCAGGTATGAAGCAGGACAAATGGGGGCTCAGTTCCTCACAGATTGAAGGAGATTCTGATGTTCCTTTTGATGCCTGTCGTGCCTCTGCCTGAAGGTTGTCCCTGCAGAGCTCCCTGGAATTGGTAAGGGGTGAGCAGAGGCAGCCACTGGGTTGTGGGAAAGGTGCTCCTGGTTGCCAAGTCTGGTGCTGTCACCTCTGGCATTCCCTGTGCCCAAGCAGCCACACTTGAGACAGTATCATTCCTGCTCTGGTTTTGCAGGCAGTGCAGTCCCAGTTCAGAGCTCTGCTGCCAGCAGGGGTTCAGAGGGCACTGGGCAGGATTTAACCACTGTTGCATATACAGTTCAGAATAATTTTCTGCTCCTTTGATAGCTCTTGATGTGTTTTATTCAGTTCCAGTCTAATCAAGTTAACTGTTTTAGCACATTGTCTTTCTTCAGACTTTTTCCAGAAGGCAAGTGTAATCCTTCTTAAAAAGAAAAAAAAACCCCAACAACCATAATTCCCCTTTCATCTTTCTGGGGAGATCACTTTATTCATGTGTAGTGACCTGGCTCAACATTTAATAACTGATGTGTCACCGAAAGTCCCTCATTACGGCCCCGGCTCTTGGACCACCTGGAGGGCTTCATTATTAATGTGAACTTCAGGTTCAGTTTTTCGGTCTGTGCAGGTGCATTTCCACCATTCACTGCAGGCTGGTGACACTTGCCCTGGGAAGGGACAAGAGGACGTGAGGCTGAATGTGTCTCCCAGGCCTAGGGAGCACTTATTGTTCTGAGAGCAGCCACGGGAGGAGTGTGAGGGCTGAGGCTCCAGCCCCTGTGTTGATTAGAATCTAACTTGTGCTTTCCTTGGCAATCGGTCTTTGATACAGAGGCACTTAATCTCAGTGCCTGGAGAACAGGAGTGGAGAAGGCAGAGAGGGCGGGAGAAAGGGGAAGCCATACTCCATAACATGGGAAAAGCTTAGTTCTTATTCCAGACATGGAGGTATCCTTGGGTGGAGGTGATAGTTACGTGGCAACCAGGCTCTGCAGAGCCCTCCAGGTTGCTGCTGGTTGTAGCGCAAGATGTCAGTAATCCTGTTGATGCAGCCAGGACGCTGTTGAGACAACGAGTTTAGGAGGGATCTTGTATCTCCTTGATAGAAGCTTAATTCTGTCTTGGGTTTTTTTTTTTTTTGCAGGAGTTACTTAAGCCACCTAAACTCCACACAGCCAGCCATCTCTGCATCCTGAAATCTAATAAGCGACCTAGTGAATTAAGTCTCTGATCTTAACTTGTTTGGTTTATAGTCTACATAAATAAAAAGGCAAGAGATAACAGAGTCTAATGTGGCATCCACAAGCTCAGTGGAGCTGGTACAATTGCAGGGTTATTCACTGGTTTTGCTGAGGTTGGTTTTTTTAGGGGGGGGGATGTCTTTGTGGCCTTCTTTTTGTGTTGTTTTATTTCAAAAGAAATATGGAAATAGCAGAAGTGGGAGGAGAGGTAGATTCATAGGAGCAATGGAGCTGAAAGGACAAAAGGAGATGGGCTGAAAAGGAAGGGTAAAAGAATAGTTCCAAGTGTGTGAAAGGGAGTGGGAAGAACAGGAAATCTGAGTGTGGGATTGGGAACACAGGGAATTGTGGGCAGGAAAAAATAGGATGGGAGAAGAAAATTCCCGAAACATGTTGTAGTTTTCTTTAAAGACACCAGCCTGGTTACAGTAAGAGAGCCGCTGCTCTACTGAGGGCCAGATCTTGCCATGCTGGATCTGCTTAAAACAAGTCTTAAAATGAACATTAGTGAACTTTTTTATGAAGAGCTAAAGCACCAAAAGATACTTTCTTGATAGTTTAGTACTTTAAATAAACATCTCTCTGAAGTGCTGAGGGATTAAGGGTTTAAAAATCCTATACAATTGCATGTAATTTGTGTAGTTCTTAGTCATTTTACTCTTATTTAAACTGAATATGTGCTGATTGGGGGTTTTGACACATGTAAAGAGTGGATCCCTGGCCTTCTAACAGGTTATTGCTGGCAAATCAAAGTAAAGGTATTTTAGATTAATGGTTCTGGTTCTGACCAGTAGCACTAGAAGATGAAATCTCTTTCTAATATGACTCAGCTGATGAAAATGTTGGGTTTTTTATTTAAAAAAAAAAACAAACCACAAACCAGTAAATTAAAACTCTAGGCACTGATTTTCTAAATTTACTGTTAATTCAGTTATTTTGCCTTTTGGAGTTGTTTTCAAATATGTGGATATACCTATCTTGTAGCATTTTCAAGTGCTAAATTACCATTTAAAAGATGAAAGAAGTCTGAAAATTTATTGAATAGTTTAAAATTAATTAAAACCCCCAATTAATGTTATTTAAAATCTGTTATAATTTTTCATCTACACCTCAAATATTTATGGGAAAACATCCAAGAATTTGTATGGTCTATTTAAAATGTGCCTAGTGAATGTCCCTTGTGGAATAAATTATTTTTATTGCATTTTAGAAAAGTACATATTTAATAGTGGAATGCTTTGCTTATGTACTTACATAACTCCAGTGTATAATATGGGTCCAAAGGTCTTTAATTTATTATAAAGATAGGACATTAATGACAAAATAAGGGCTCTGATGTATCTGCAGTGTTGGGACTAGATATTAGAAAGGTTTCATATCTTTCAACTCTTCCTTATGTGATGTTCCATCGCTGCCCCAGACAATTTTTTAAAGCATGAGCAATCAACATAAATGAAAACTAGAAAGCATTCATGTTAAGACAAGAAGCAGTGTTACTTTCAATAAGGTGACTTCAGAAAACTGTCACACAGCTATTTCACTGGAGACATTCTGCTTTGACCTCTACCTCACCTTATCCCTTTTTTTTTTAATATTTTTTTATTATTATTAATTTTTTTTTTTACTTTTATGATTAAACAGAGAAAGGGTTTGTAAAACTGCCTGTTCCCTGTAGAACTGCAGGTCTTTCTCATTTCCATATATTCTCCCTGCTGGAGAATGGCTCTCTAAGAGCACATTAGCCTTCAACCCTGGCAAGTGTAGGAGTAAATCTGCAGTATTATGATTGAAATGTTATACCTGCTTATTCTAAAACTGACATGAGAGGTGACAAATGACAGGCATTACTGGGTCAGGTGAAGCCTTTGCCATAATCCCTTTTCCCCGAACTTTTAGCTGGTGCAGCAAAGAGAATCCTGTTTCAGGGATTATTAACACCACCTGCTACAGAATTCCTCTGGGAAGGACTGGAGTGCCTTGGATTCAAATGCTGGCTTTGTAACATGCAGGGAAATGGCATGGTCTCTGCAGGTGCTCTGATGACTGCTTTGGTTTTGGGACAAGCCAGTCTTTCCACGCTGAAAATGTATTATTGAGGATAGAAATGCTTTTTCTTCCATTGCAATGGAAAAATGAATTTTGAACGAGTTCCTTTAAATGTGACTGGATTTGGAGGTGCAGTGTGCTGCAATGAATTTGGAGGTGCAGTGTGCAGCAAGGTTGAACTTGTCCCTGGGCTGAAGCCCCTCAGTTTTGGGTAGCACAGGTAGAGAGCTCCGTCTCCATTATCCAGGATTTTTTCGCTTCTCTTTCTTCTCCAGCATCATTTCATGTTTTTGTAAGTCCTGCTTTGTGTCTGGTTTATCCACAACGCAGAATCTTCCCTCAGGACTGCCTGTGGAAAAAGTGTTTCTCCCTTTGGTAGTTCTGTCTTACTTCCCTCTTGTAACTCCATCTCGTTGGCCGGGCAGGAATACGGTGCCTCCCTGGCTGTGGGGAATGTGCCGCATCCGCTGCTGGAGAGCAGAGGGGAAAGTACCTGACGAGAACCCTGAGCACCAAGTTTGACTCCAGTTAATTTCCCATTCCCACGGTGTTTTTTTGGATTTTTCAAAAGGCAGACAAGGGAGGGGTGTGCCTGTGCCCCCCGTTAGTCAGTGAGCAGCACTGATACAGCTGGAACCCTGCAGGAACTGCCTGAAGCAGAACAGGCACAGCACAGGGACAGGCCAAGTCCTGGGGATCTTTTCATCACAGTCTCTGATTGCAGATCCCCCTGGAACTGGGAGGTGAATCTGTCCCTTTGTATTGCTGAGCGAAGTGAGTGCTGATTGACTTGTCAAGTGATTACACGCTCAGATGACACGGGGATGTGCAGTTTGATTTGTATTCAGCACCACAGCCATGCCCCAGTGAAGCTTCCTCCAGCACAGAGAAGACTGTAGTCATTGCAGGAGGATGTGTACACAGAAATCACCTCTCTGAATGTCTCTTGGAACCTTATTCAGCATCTCATCTCTTAGTTTGTTTTCCTTTGGCACAGTTCTCTGACCTTGCACTTGCAGAAGGCAAAACGCTGCTGTTTAAAGGTTGGCCAGAAGGGCCTGTTTCTGGATAAACAATCCTGATGTGTGCTGGAGTTAATTTGCCTTCTGTGGGAACCTCTGTCCTTTCCAGCCTCAGAGGCCCTAATATGTACCTAGGCCATGAGGAGATTTCAACTCATCACAAAGAGCTTTAAGCAAATATTTTGGTTGGTTGGCATGTTTATGCTCTGCAAGATATTGCTCCTGTGAATGTGAATCCCAGCAGGTCTTCTTCCTGCATAAATGCCCTCTTTCTTTCTCAAAATAAATCTCATAAGACCCAGTTACCCCGTAGTTTGTTCCTGGCTGCCCATTTTGTGCTGCCATCCCCTGTCTGACACCACCACCACATTTTCTTTGCAGGGTCAAGCTTACACTGTTGGGGAATCTGGAAACTTCCTTCCGACAAAGCTGCTTTCCACAGTTCTAAGCTTTGAAACTTAAAAAAAAAGAAGATGGCATTTGCTACAGTTTGTAGCAATACCTGGGTGCTGTTTCCTACTGTTACTGCTTCCCAACATACCTGTGTTCCCTGAAAAGTAGTTTTCAATATTTGAGGCATAACATAGTATGAGTAATTTTTTTTGTTTTGATTCAGAGGATTTTTTTGTGTGGGAGAAATCTTAAAAAGCAGTTGTTATGATGTGAAGTGGATATACTGTGATTTCTGAGCTAATCTGGGAGTCTATTTTAGAAATTTGAAGCTATTTGACACAATTCTTGTGTAGTAGTTGCATTTCTAAGCAGCAGCTCTTTGGTGAAAGCAGGGAGTGGGAAAGGGGTTTTTTTTTGTATTGTATTGCACATTGATCACACATGTTCGTAACAACTGACTCTCTGATTAAGGACATTGCTTTTCCAGAAGAGAAATAACAGTTTTGTAAGTATTATTGCCATCAAGCCACTAGTAAAAATAAGTTATTTTAGACATACTAGAACTAATAAAACTTTGAGTCCCTTTGAAGTTGAGGGTCTGAGTTGATTGTGAGCTCAGCCACATCTCTTTCCTTGCAGTTGGGCATCTGAAACCCGAGAGAGAGACCTGGTTGGATATTACCAGATGGAAACTCCTGGGTCTGCAGATGGAACAAAGAATGTCTATCCATCTAAATGTGTTTGTGTGTGTATCTCTCTCTATATATAAGTCATAAATGTAGATACAAAGATATGAATTTAGCAGATTTTGGTTCAGTTTTCAAGCTTTCACTCTTTTGACTGTCACAGTTGCAAAGGGTTGTTGCTGTATTTACAGTCCTGCATGACAGAAGAGTTACCACAAATTACACATCATTAAAAAATACAAACTTCCAGGACTTGCAAGAAGCAAAAAACACAATTCAGCAAAAAACTTGAGGAGTGTTTTGAGGTCATGGACTGCCATGGAAACGATTGGCAAGCCACTCAGCATGGGCCCGATCTTCTGAAGTGTCAGAACAATACAGCTTTTGGGATGGGACCTTCTTGTTTGTCTCTTGCTTCTCTAGAAGCCAAGTTTCTGGGTTTCTCTGAGAGTTCAAAAGACCACTTTCAACTCCTGTTAGGGCAGAGTTACCCTGATCCTCAGTGAGTTGTCTTCTCAGTGCTGGCATGAAACCCACTAAGAAAGCAGCATTCTGTTCTTTTTTAATGGAGTTTTGTAACAGTCCGTCCCAGCACCTTTTGAAATAACACAAAACACCGAGATTCCTTCCAGGTGGAGCTGGTGGTGTCCATATATCACTGTACATTATTTAAGAAGCAAGGATAATTCATGGATGAACACCAGGAAATACTAAAGGATATGTTATTGCTCCGATTTCCCCAAGATGGAACGAAGTAGGATTGTGTGTCTTCCCTCTCCTGCTTCTTGGATAGAGCAGGGAAAAGGGGAGGTCTGAGAGGTAATGGGATTCTTATTCGAAGAAAGGCATGAATAAGATGAAAGGGAGTATGTTTGGTACTTCAGTGTTATCTGGGTTGCTGCTGGATCACGGCATGAAAGGGAGGCCTTTGGGGAGGAAGCTGTGAGACAATGCGGCCTTTCTGGGCACAAGATCATTGTCTGGTGTCTGCAGTGATCTCTGGAAATCTATTTCAGGAAGTCATTTCTAAACTTCCTTTAAACTTCACTGACATGTTGAAGCCATCAATGTTTTAATTTTGTTTTGCTGACAAACTTTGTTCCACAGTGTGTTGCCGTTGTGAGGACAGGGCTGGAGCGCAGACCTGCAACTGGTACAATTTACGAAATCTGTGGCTCTCCAATGGCACTCACAAACAAGAACAGGCAAAGCAAAACCAGTCTCTGCCTGTCCCTAAGTGTGAGAATTTCTGTCTGCATTTGCCACACTAAACACTGAACTTCCTTTGGATAGGAAAGCACATTTCTTTAAATAAATACAGCCTATTAAGAGTGTGACAGACGTATCTTTGTAGCCAGCCAGGAATGTGCAGTTTTTAAAATGGAAAGAAATTGCAAAAATAAAAATACCCCTTGAAACACAGGCAGGGAATACAACTTCTTCCTTTCCTCCATACAGATATTTTGATGACCAAAGCAGGTACAGAATTCCCATGTGTTTTGTTTTGCATTAGAGTTATGCATCTATTTCCTTAGTTTGGTGTGTAACACTTCATGAAACGTTGGATAATCTGTGTTGGAGAAATTTATTTTCAGTCCTGAAAGGTAAAGAGGGCTGCTGTTCACCCAAGTTTCTCTGGCACATACATATATCTCTGTAAATAACAAAGAGCAAGCCATTTTCCATTTCATTAATGCACCTCAGCTTTGTTATTTGAAGTTCCTGTCTCATATATGTAATAAGTGGAAAGGAAATGAGACTTTGGAGGAGATAATGTAAATACACAATATTTCTGTGGTTTTACTGAAATGAAGTGAGGGCTTTGTTTTGTAGAAACCTAATTATTGCATTCAGACTCTTAACTTGGGCCTGGCCAAGTTTGTAGTGCCTCCATTATTTCAGGCATCAGGTTTTATGAAATGCAGTGTTTCACACTCTAAACATAAAGGTGCTTTATTCTCTGCTGACTTTTACACATTAAAAAAAAAAAAAAAAGAAAAGGAAGAAAAAAAGGTTTTCTCCTCTCTCAAATCTCATCCGTCTCCTCTCATCAGTCTCATGCATGGTGTTTGTTAACTTTGAGATAGGGACAGTTTAATTTTGGGTACATCAGATTTCACTATCAGGGTGTGTTCTTACAACATTTGCTGCGTGCAGGTAAAATAAACTGAGAAGAAAGCAACTTTAACATGACACAAAAAAAATGTAAATCAGTGCATAGGCCTCCCCACTTGTAACCTCTTCTCTAATTCTTAGCTCTTTTGTCCCAGGTTATTTTCCCATCCTTCCAACTAGGAGTTCCACAAGTTTCTGCTTCTGTCTAGTTTCCCTCCCTTGCCCCCAAGCTGTTGTGATTCAGTCCATAGATTAAATAGTCCAGACATGTTTTTAAAAATATTGAATTTTTTTTGGCTGAAACATCTTCCTTTTTTTTTTCCTCTTCTTTTTTCCCCCTAAAGTTTAAACTTTAAAATCTGGTGAAGTTATGGACAAAACTCTGGACCTTCTAACAGTTTTAAATAATTTTTTTGTTTTGTTTTTACTGGTGCATTCCATCCTTTGCATGACAAGCTCCAGAAACGAATAGAGATTTGTATCTCTGGTCTGTACATTTTTGCCTTTGAATACTTAATTGCTGTCAGTTTTGACCACTGTATCTCTCCAAATATTATCATACAACATTGGGATTCCAGAATGATAATATTTCAGGGTTTTTCCCTCTTCCTTTAGGCAGTTCTGTGGCTTGGGGTTGGATAACTAAAGAGCCTGTTCACTCCATCAAATGCCTGTCAGCCTCACTTTTATTTTTAGTTCCCGCATTTTGAAAAATAGAAGAGAGATTCTCTTTTGTTTCAAATCTAATAAAATGGCCTAGACCTAATCCATGAGCAGCATATTTAGCTGCATAATCCCACAGAAGGTTCTTTGTGTGTGTCATGTTTGGATGACACGGACGACTTTGCAGGAATTGCCTTTGGTCTCTCAGTGACAATTAAAAAGCTTTCTCTGCCCTTGCCAAATATGTGAACTGGGGCAAAGTGACTTGAATACCTGGCATTTGAGTAATTTCACCTACACTGCCAAAGTTTCACCAGATCTTATTTTAAAAGACAGATTTTTACTGTGCTGTCAAGTTTAGGGCTTTGCTTAGGAACGATAAATAGTGTATAAACATCGGGAATGCCATGTCCAGTCCTGGGCTCCCCAGTACAGGAGGGATACAGAGCTTAATTGGCTGCTGAAGGTTTTCCTGTGGTCTGAAACATCTGAGAACTTCCACACACCCAGCACCTACAAAGGGTTTGGTGGAGATTGCCCTGGGTTTTTAAAGATCCAGGGCCTGAATGATTAAAGTGAAATACCTTTCTCATGTCATATTTCTCCGTGCAATCCGCTTCAGAGAGGAGAGTCCAGAGAAATGTTTCAAACCCAAGTATGTTTAAAACCTTCTCTTTTGAGGAAAGGTTGACAGACTCGGGTTTGTTTTGTGTAAAAGAGAATCGATTGTTTTCTGTGCCTGGTGCCTGCACTTAGCAGAAATAACAGTTCAAAGCTGTAGTAAGGGAGGGAGATTTCCTCCTAAAACTGGAGAAAAGCTCAGCTACAGAACCAGGAAATAGTAAATAGGCAGAAAGGCTTTTTAATATCAGCTAGATGAAGACTTGGCAGGGATGGCATAGGTGTTTAAGTAGCATCAGAGAGCAGGAGATGATGGACTGTGTGACTTCTGGAAGTCTGTTCTTAATTTCTGTGCATCCTGTCTGCAGAAGTGTCTCCTTATTTACATCAGCATATCAAGAGAGACTTTTTTTTGGGGAGGGGGGGAGGGGGGAAGAAAACCCACCATTTCCTTCACTTATTTCAATTTATTTAATTGGTCATCCAAGCATAGGAAGTGTCAGATTATATAATTGAGCCTTATTTCTGCTGGATAAGGAGGGGAGTGAAGAGATTGCCAGAGCTGCATTAACTACTTGGAGTGTAGCTGCTTTGGAGTGGGAACATCTGTAGAGCCATCCACATCCTCAGCGTGATTGTCCCAGGAAATCTAATTAAATACCTACAGGGCCACCAAATCTATTTGCATAGGATGTCAGCAAGCTGATTTTCCTCTATAAAATATATAAAGTCAAGGTGTAAAGCACATGAATAAACAATATGGGACCATGAACACAACATTTTCCTCAGAGGATGTTTTGGGATTCTTCAGCTGCCCCCTGCACATAACACCGGTGGCTGATGTCTCAGCCCTCATTCTAAGTGCACATATAATTAACATTTTTAGTTGCTATGTAAGCACAAAGTGTAGCACTTTGTAATTGGCCTTGGGAAGCTCAGTGTCTTTTTAGGGCTGGGACAGTGAATGGAGCCCATTTACACACTGCCCCGAAACCCCTTTTCTTGGGTTATGTCACCACCAGCCTGGTGTGTTCCAGAGCTGGGTGAGCAGCAGCAGATTTAGGTGATGCAGAAATATTGCTCTTGGGCATGAAAATTGACGTAAATTCATGTCCAAAAGCTGAAGGCTTGAAAACATGTCTGTTTTTGTGCCCTCTATAACATTCATCCTTCCCTCTTTTCCTTTTAGCTTTCTCTTTTTTTTTTTTGTATTTTCTTTATGATAGTTCAGCTTAAATTGTAGTTAGTACAAGCAGTGTCTTCTCTGGGAATCTGCTGTGAACTCTTTCAGCCTTTAAAAGCAGGAGTAAGGGTTTATTAACCAGCTGAGCCGTGTTTTGCAACTTCCATTGAATATTTGAATCAAGAGAGATTTGGCCATAAAATACGACTAAGTGGTGAACAATCTGTATGAATGTTGTTTTTCTCAGAATCAAATTTAACTCCTCTGTAATCTGGAATGTTACTTTACCACTTTTCTATACTGTTATCTATGAAAAATGGTATAGAAATAACCGAGTTTTCTAATTAAAAAATAAAAAAGCATAGTGTATCTAGAGGTCTTGAATGTTCTGTAGCCATCACAACGATCTGCAAAAGAAAGAATAATTCCTTTTTCAGTGGGAATGTCGTATTTAAAGATGACTAATTTCTCGGATGGTTAATTTAAAGTGATAAAAAATTATGCAGTCTCTAAATATTGATCCTTTGTATACAAATATGTGTGCGTTTTCTCCTACATTGTCAGGAAGACTTGGATGATGTGAGCAATATTAGATCATTGTGTACAAAGAAGAGGCATTGGCTTTTTAGTCATCAGGAATTACATAAATTCAGTTTCTGTGCTTAGCGTGGAGTGTGTCCCACATTAAAATTCAGAGCTGGTATACTCTGGCTCTAGTCTGCTGCTTCATAAATTGATTTTTTTTTTTATTTTATTGTTATAATGTTATTCTCTATAATAGTGTTTTCATTTGCTTTATATGAACTGAACATGTTTCCACAAGTTGAATTGCCCAGGCAAGTATTTTGATAGCTCATACAGCTGTGCTACAAACTCCAGTCTTAACTTAGGAGTATGGTTTTTAATATATGAGAATAGTTCAAATACCCACGAGCTTCTGTCTTGTGAATAACGGTGATACTTCTATTTCAAAGCCTCATGAGGCCTTTGTAACCTCTGCAAGGTGCTGAAGTCTTTCAAAAATTTGGGAGTGATGGGCTAGAAGATTTGAGGTTTCATGACTTGATCCTGAGATGTGCAGGTGGTGCCCAGGGCTGAAAGCTTGGTGCCAGAGGCACTTTTAAAAGGTAACTGTAGCAGAGCAGAGGATTTTAATTTCAGATCAAATAGTGTGATGGTTTATGGTGCTATTCACTCACAGTGTCAAATGTCCTTAATCTTCGTGTCAGTTCTAGAGGTTTAGGAAAAGCCAAACACCCAATTACAAAGTACTTACAGGGTTCTAAAGGCAGCTGTTTAAGGGTGATGGTGGGTGGGTGGGTGGGTGAAAGGGATGCTTGCACAGATCCTGTCCCCAGGGATAGATGATGTGCCAGTACAAAATTAGTATTTAAACAAGTGATAATTCTTCTACTATTCTGAGTCTTACTGCATAAAAATATTTCTAACTTGAGCGGTAAAAGAAATCCAGATTATGGATTTTGTTTTCAGCTATCACATATCTCCTGAATTATAGATCCTTTTATTATATCCTTTTATTACAGTTACTCTGGAAAGTGCAAAACACCTCACCCTTCCCTGAAATGGGAGAAATGCAGAAACCTAAAATACATCAGGAGAGGGTTAGAGACTGATGAACTCAATATCTGAGGAAAGTACTGAAACATCGTCATAAGATCAAAATGAAAGG
Source organism: Lophotriccus pileatus (assembly GCA_035583135.1). Lineage (NCBI taxonomy): Eukaryota > Metazoa > Chordata > Aves > Passeriformes > Tyrannidae > Lophotriccus > Lophotriccus pileatus. The sequence continues at coordinate 6,455,774 of JAWWES010000115.1, forward strand.
GCAAATAAAAAGAGCTTAGGTCAGCTTTTAAAATGTAATATTCTTTGGCTAAGATCCCACTCCTTCATGCTTCGATTTAATCTGTCAGGGCAAAAGGGCAAAGGTTCTCATGATTGCTGGGGAGGGGACAAGATGCATGACAGAGCAATTTGCTGAGTTTCTCTGGATGGGAGTAGACAAAGCCGGCATGTCTTTGCTCTTTGTATCTCTGACAGTAGCCTTTAACACAGTCTTATTGTTCACTTTTTGGGTCACTGAAAGACATTTAGGAGGTATTTGTAGTGCAGAAAGCACATGAAACTGTTTTCTAATTTGTCTTAATTGCTTGTCTCACTAAATGGTTAATTCCCATTTGTGCGTGCTCAGCAGTTTAGAAAAAAGGTGTTTGTTCATATTTGAAATCTCTGTAATTGCCAAAAGCCCTTGGAGGTGTTGGTGAATGATTAGCATCAGACCCCCTAAACCCCTTTATTCTCGCTCCTACTTGCTTTCAGAGGCAAAGATGATTATTTTATGGTTTGTACCACTTTGCTGGAGTTGTACACGGTCTCTTTTCTCCTCGGGAAAACATTTGGTCCTTGAAGATTGTATATCTTGACTTCCCTTGGTGCCAGCATGTGTGTTAACCCTTTGCTGTGCTGTTAAAATGCCAGGCACTCAAACCGGCCCTCCAGTTCCCAACCAAAACGCGTCTCCCTTCAAGTCAATCAACGTGGCAGTAAACAGAGGGAAGAGTGTGAGCACAGGCACTGCCTAAAAATGTTCTCGTTGATCAGAGCACAGTTATTTCTGCATTGTGAGAATTCCAGAAGCCTGTGCATTAATATGCACAGCCTCTAAAGGAAATTAAACTGTGCTGCTTTCCCAGTTTGTAAATTGAGTTATTCCCAAATAGAAGGGCTTTCCAACCACCTGCAATGATCTGCTTCAGGAATTTGTTGTAGATGTGGAATTGAAGTCCACACAAGCTCTGGTTTACAAAGCTGAATGCCTGTGTAGAATTTGCAGAAACAGGTTAGAGGCTTCATGTCTCTTGCTTCGTTTAATTCAACTTTGCTATAACAGAAAGAGAGAAAATGTCTTGCAAGCATAAATTCACCATTAGCAGCATGAATTCAACGTTTTTTATACATCATGCATATGATATTAATGTTCAGTAAGTCACTTGTAGTGGCAACAGATGCCTTGGATCAAGGCTAATTTTGTTAAGGAATGACAAGACCACTGGTAGCCATGAAAGCAGAGAGGGAAAGGCTTTGCAGTGGATTCGGACAGTTCCTAAAAGCTCTGTGTGCAGTCATTGCCACTGCATCTCTGAGCAAAGAGGAACATGACTAATGAGCCTGCAACAGGTCATTTTATGGTCCAAGTTTGTGTCATCATATTAAAGAACGAGTGGTAGGTGCTTAAAGGAAATGATTAAATGCCTCCTGACATCCTGGATCTGAGCAGTGATTCCCAACAGCCAATGCAGTCACACAGGACATCAGTTTGTCAATACTTCAGACCTTGGGAAAAAAGCATCATTTGTTGGTCAGACTTTATAATCATCTTAGAGTCATCCCTTTGCTTTTATTCCTTTCTTTAATAAGTGCCTATTAGTGTTCCAGCTGCTTTGTTTGAATAGAAGAAGTGCTTTAGGCAGCCCATAATGCTTCGGGCTGCTGACCCCAGTCGGGTAATGTGCAGACAGAAAGGACAACTTGAGCAAAAGGGCAGCACCTGAGCAATGCAAACTGCATTAATTAGGGAGTGAGGCTTATCCAGGAGTCCTGACAGCAGTGTTTACAGAGAGTTTGGAACAACTGGAGATGAGCAAAGCTTCCCTTATCGCTTGCCTCGTTTGTGTGGGCTTGTTTTTCAGTTATAGTTTTACAGCTTTGCCAGACACGATGTTGTCTCCATAGCCCTGGACATTTAAAACAAATAACAATTATTAGAGAATGCTGACTTGCTGGGTTTGGAAGTAGACATTACTAGACATGATTTTTATGAGCATGTCATCTAAACACATGCCAGCAGCATTACCTGATCTGTGTCCATTGAAGTCCTCTCTGCCCAAGAGGAGCTGGGCACGAAGAACCTTCCCTGTTGTATCATCTCCCTGTTACACCCCAACCAAACACATTCCTGTTTTCTGAAACGCTCCATCTAAGCACAGAGAGCTCCTTCAAAGAAACCCAAAGAACTTCTCTCAAAATCATTTGTTTGCAGGAATCACAGGAACAGCGAAAAACAGGGTTTATATTTAGATCCCTTAAATAAATGAAAATGCAGTCAAATTTTTGTTTTGCCTTCGAGTACTTTGTGCTGCATCTTAGGGTAAATCCGTATAAAAGATTTTAACTGGCTTTCTTGTTTGTTATGTCTTTACTATTTTTGCATTATTTTTGGCATGCCTTCCTCTGCTGATGCTTATATTGACATTTATTCTGATTAGTTTAAATGAAGGTCTTAACCCTGGCTTCATCCTTTTAGCTGGCATTGCTTATGAAGGAGTAGGAATAGCAATTGGATCTAACTAGGCAAAGCATTTAGGTAGTTTATATTTAACATATGTAACAATACATTTCTCTTCCGAGGGAAATGAGCCATGTGCTTTCTGTGAGAATTCCATGTTCCTACATTCAGTGGCTCTATGAAGAATTCCCTCTTTAGGCAGCACTTCTGCTGTACTGAGAGTTGTAAAGCTTTAAAGTGTTTATGCTTCTGATATCCTGCAAGGGCTGGGAAGATTGCTCTCCTGTTGCCCATATCCAAGGATGGGTGGTGGATGGATTCAGGGTAGTAATTTTTGTTGTTGGTTTGTTTGTTTGTTTTAATTTTTAGATGAAAAATAAGTGATATTGGGGTGTTCTGTTTCCTTCTTTATGGGTCCAGTTTGGGAAGTTGTTGGATTCTTGCGACTCTTACTGATGTGGCACAAAGTGAGGGCATCCAACACCCTGTACATCTGATTTCTGGAATTTCGCATCTGAACCTCTTCCCAAATTATGCAGTTACTGATTTTAAGTTATTCTGTCTTTCCCTCATTTGTGGCTACATTTGGAGGACTTCTACCTGCAAAACTGTCATTGACCTGGCCTATAAATGTTTTCAGTGTCCCAAATTTACTCAGTTTTTACTCCTTCCTTCATTTAAAGTCATTTTTGTTGTTGTTGTTGTTGCTGTTTGAAGTATAAACAGTGGGGGATTCCTCTCTTCCCCTTTTCCTATTGTGATTAAAGAGCAAAGGAAAACACTTAATCCAAGATAATAGTTTGCTTTCATTGGTTTTGTGAGGCATTCTTGAGGAAATCGTTTGTTCCTACACAACCTGTTCCATTGACTGGAGAATATCACAGGGAAGTGGAGAGTATGGAATTGTTGGGGGGACACTGTGGATTCTGTATAAACCCAAGAGTTTTGGGGTGCTTGATGCTTGGCAAATGTGTGGGTTTGCCTGTCATTTGAAGAGAGGTTTGAGAAGAATAATAAAGCCAAAATCAGTTTGCCTTTTCCGAGTGAAAATACTCGTTTTGATAAAAGTAGATCCTTCCCGTTCATGTGGAAAATATTTGGATGAAATCATCAAACACCCAGGATAATTTCTACATATCCTGAGGAGTTGGTGTTCAGTTTCCTGGGCAAGTCTGGAAACATTCCTGTGGGGGTAAAACCTGGTATTGCAAAGTATCCGAACTAAACATCCACTTAGTTAATGTAAGGAACCCTCTGCTCTGTTTAAACGTACATCCCACTTCATCTGCCTCCTAATATTACATCTTGTTTTCTAACTAATGTTGGAATTTTTTTTTTCAGCTGAAGGTGAAAAATAAAATTACTGGGCTTGTTTTGAACAGTTATTAGGATTGGCCTTCTTTGTTTTGTGCACAGAGTGAGAACACAAGAACAGGGAAGCTGGAGGAGAAGTTATGCTCTTGAGAGTAACACATGGTAACTCCTCAATCTCTTTGGTTCTATCACTTGGTCTGCAGCTGTGGCTTTTTGACAGTCTGGTATTGGCTTATTTTATGGTTATGAGCTGAACAGAAGCCTCCCTATTCTCGTGTAAATAAATCTGGGAGCTCCTCAAGAAAATAAAAATCTATGTAGCAAAAAGCATTTATGACAACTTAACTTCTGGCAGTGAAGGATATCTGTCTCCAGTAAAACCCTTGCTTAGAGAATCATTGATTTGCAGACAGCAAATAACAACAAATTATGTAAACTAATCTGAAAACTCAAATTTGTCACACCTAGCACTTACTTTGCACCTCACAACCCGTTTTGCATCATTTTACATTTTTATAGCAGTAATTGAACTTGAAAAGTGAGTGGTAATTGATGTACCAAACCTGCTGTAGTGTGATTTAGGTTATCCAGTAAGTCAGGCTTTACTTTGGCACTTAGAGGTATGGCACATCATGTTTGAGATGATTAAAGCCCATCCACTAAGGCTTGAGTTGAATGTTGTGCATTTAAAAGTGGGGTGCACTCAAAACGTTGCCTGAAAAATGTGGAAAAAGCGAATGTTCTTTCCTAACATTAAAAGCAAAAGAACACACTCGTGTAATTAGTACCCTAAGGAAAGGAATCAAAGCTGTGTGAGATAATTAAAAAGGCTTGTGATAAGCACAACTTCTAAACTAGTTTGTTGTGGATGCACTATTTTGATTTCTCGTGACGGCTGCGCTCTGGGAATCTCATCGGAGAGGTCAGACTGAGTCCCAGGAGCTTGTCAGGCTCAGACAAATAACAGCCTGTTATAAAACAGCAAATAATAATACAGGGAGGGGAGAGGAGAAGGACAGAAAAGTACAGCTGGAAAGGTCAGACATATTTTCACAAGTACTGGTGGCCAGTTCTCTACTTATTTGTGTATTTTCTGTGTGAAGAGCATTTGATTTATCATGTTGTAGAAATAATGCTAATTTTATAATAATCTATTCTAAGGATAATTATTAAAGCCCATTATTAAGGGCAGCATATTCTTGACCTTCTCCTTAATTTACAAAGATCATAAATATATTCACACCAGGGCAAGACCACTATCTAGAAAGTGGATGTGAGAGCCAAGAGCTTTGGATCTCTTCCAAGTGGTTATTCTGGGCTGTGGACCAGCTCCATGTGTAACAGTGAGAAGTGGTTTTCTGGGATCCATTCAGAGTGGAGTGTCCACTTGATACGGAGCTGCAGGGAGGAGCTTCCCCAGCCCTCTGTGGGAGAGCTGTGAATGCATAGCCCTCGCTACAACCTCTCCTTTCTTGGGTCTGGGCACTAATGGGCCTTTTAGATTTTTAATTTTCCATTTCTCCCATTATTCTCTGTGGACGTGCCTTACCCAGCTCCTGTTTGAACGACTTGTGTGACAGAATGCAGCGACTCTCACTTAGGGAACGTTTTGAACAATGCTGAAGCAATAGAGAAAAACCTTTTAGCATACAAATTAATTCGCAATCCTCCTATTTTTCTCATATGTGAGACAAAGGCTTTGTTTGATGGAATAAAAGATTTTATCTCCTTGTAGTCCACATTTCTCTAAAGCAGAAATTGTAGTCAGCAATAGAAAGTACAAGGAAGTCACAGCTGTGAGTTAGGATGAAAAAAACCCGTTTTTATGTGTTCTTTTCATTTTAACTTGATTCCTATCTTTGGGTTAGTTCTGGCACTTTTAAAACATTTCCTTCCTGTTATCAGTAGATGCTCCCTAATTAAAAGCTTCTAAAATATAACATAAATTAAGTGTAGAGGAAGGAGGGATGGGTAAACAAATGGTTATGACTGGCTTGTTTTCAGTCTGGGGTGTAGCTGCTCTGAATAAAGCTTAAAAAGCAACCAAGCTGTAGATGCTGAGAAAAAAAAATTTGGAGAAAGCTGGAATACCGAGACAAAAAGCCTTGTATGATTCAGGAACTGGAATTAGGAACTGGATCATTACTGACGTGTTCCTTGCCTTTCTCTCTCAACAACAGCAGGATGAGTGAATCCAGAGATATCAAAATATTCTTAGAATTATTTCAAATACTCAAATGGTAACTACTTTTTTTTTTTTTTTTCATTATCAATACTAAGACTTTGTGTAGTGAGTTATTGCTTCTGACCCAGCTCCTCTTGTGCTCCACAGCACTGAAAGTCTGCTGAAGGAGGGCTGAAACACGATCAAGTCCCTCTCAGTGAAGCCATTGACACAAATGGTTGCTGTTGGAGATAGTACTGTGTCAGGCTCAAATTGCATTTGGGGGTCCTTTTAAGTTTCTCCAGCCTTCCTTGCAGTTGAGCAGAACATCAGCTTAAGACCCCAAGGGCCATGTTAATTACAGCATCACTTCGCAAATTTATTTCCCCCTTTTTTTTTTTGGGTAGTATTAATGTCATCAGCGTGTTTCAATCTCCTCATTTCAGATTGTGCTGATTCTGCCAAAAATAGTCACGTTGGAATTTCTCATGGCCAGTTACTTGTCGATTTTACATATTTATTTTTGCTGGTATATACAAATATATGAAATATTTTAGCTTGTAGTCCTTGAAGATTAAATCTGTCTTGTCAGACAGTGGGAAATATAAACAACTTCTCCCCAGCCAATGTGTGTGCCAAAGAGTTTAACCGGTAATAAGAGAAGTACCTGGCCGGGATGTAGAAAAAAAAAAAAAAGGAAAAAAAAAGTGCTAATTACTTTGGATAGGAAAATTAGATTTTAATTTATTTAATATCTTCATCTGATACATTCAAGACATTTGCCATTAGTAATGAACCATAAGGAAAATCAGGAGCAGCTGCACTTTCTGAGGGACTGTCTATCAGAGGCTGAGCTGGGATCACGAGTATTTAAAAACTGAGCTGGGATCACTAATATTTACCTCTTCATACTATTCAAATGAGCAGCATCAGCATTTTGTTCTGTTTTTCAGGGCTTTTCCTATTCCAGAAGTTTGAGTGAGTTCACAGATGCTCAGAATCACTTACTGAACAACACCTTTGCTCTCAGCCATGCTGTGACATTAATGGCACTAATATTTAGCCTTGCCAAAGGAATTTTCATCATCATATCTTAACAGCCTGTGCACAAACAGATTGGAAACATTAATCCCAGTGTGGAGATGAGATAAAAAGAAAAAAACTGAGCAAAATAATTTTTGGTGGGTTTTTAGCGGTGAGATGTTTGGGGAGCTGGCTTTTGCTTCATCACTTCTCTGATTTCCCATCTGTTCCTCGAGCAGCTGCATGTGCAGAGATTTTTCTCTTTCCCTCAGTTTGTGGGTGGAGAGCAGAGATGGATTGAATGGAGGAAAATGCAGCACTGGAACAGACGTATTCCCTGACAAGGAGCAGACTGCTGGGTGTGGGTGGGGCAGGAAGTGGAATGGGACCAGTTGGAGCAGAGATAAGGCAGGGGGAGGAGAGGGAGCAGGACACTTTGCATGCTATCTGCCCCCTGTGATGTGGCTTTAGGAGAGAGGGATGTCACTGAGATGAAACAGGCTCAGAAGGGAGGTTGGCTTGGCAGGAGCCTGTCAGACCAGTTGCATATGAAGCTCTCAGATGCTGGAGATGTTCCTGGGCTCCTCATTCCCACCATTTTCTATTCCAGCCTATCTGATCTGCAGCTGTGTGTTCATCTGTTCTCTCCCAAATGCTACTTTTTAGTCTAATAGGAACTTTATTGCTCTTTCCCTTGACTTTTTTCCTTTTTTTTTTTAACTTATTTCCTTTTCATTTATCTTGACCTCCTGATTATGCCCTTCCTTATTTCATCTTTACTGTTCCACTTCCCTAATAATTTCCTTGCAAAGCCCCCTCCCAGCTGTAGGCAAAAGGAACATGCATAGCTCTCTCAGTATTTACTGACCATCACATTTCCTCTGCTTCCATGTTGTATTAGCAAATCCTTGTTGGTTTTGTCAGCTCCTGGGAGCGGGACTGACGGCTTTATATCGAACATTCATCCATTGGTGTGTATTTGCCTGTCCATAATCCCCTGTCGCACAGGCACTTGAAAAATTCCATTCTGTGCAGCGCCAAGTCGTTCTGCAGAGCCTCAAAGCTCTCCCAGCTCTGCCTGACTGGAGGGCAGGAGGCAGGTTAGACTTGCCCACATCATCACTTCGCTGTGACCGTCTATTTCTGTAGGTTTAGAGTCAAATCCGTGTTAACCAGGAAGTTTTAAATATATATTTTTAGTAGCTCAGGTTCCCAGTGATAATCTTGATCTCATGTCTAAATTCTGAGTCTAAAAATGTGAGGTTTGTGCTATAACTATAGACAGCCCTGAGTTGGGCTTCTTTGGTCTATTCATTACATAAACAGAATATTAAAAAACCACCCTACTTCTGGGTCATTCCAAGTTATTATGTGAAGAATTAATAGCGGGAAAATATTCTAATTAGAATATTTTACAAAGCGTAGAGAACACACATTAAAATCAGCTTATTTGAGCATGTAATTTAATAATAAACCAATGTTAATATAGGGTATTAGGAAAGAACCTACGAGCAGAATTGCCTGACCTTGATTTTCTAACTGTATCACTTGCATGGCCACATTGTTCATTTGCTATGGTCAAAGTGAAAAAAGAATCAGGACTTGTTTTCATAGCCCAAGGAAAATATGTGAGCAGTAATAAGAAGACTGACCATGTCAAAATCTGGAATCATTCTGCAAATTTGCTTTGAAAATTAACCTTTTAACACCAAGCAACTGGCTCTCTCAAATATCTTGTTTCAAGGAAAATACTGCAAGCAATAAATTGCAGTATCAAATGGCCACTGTAACTAAATCCTGTTCTTCCTTCGGTGGCCTCGGGACAATTGGTCTGAAGTCTCCTTTAAAGAGGAGGGCTGTAATTGCTGCTGCAATTGTTTGCTTTGCCTCAGATGGAGAAAAACGTGCTTCCTCCTCCTCCTTTGTCCTTTTTATGGCTGTTTTAGCTTCATTTTTCCGTGTTTAACAGTTTATGTCTGAGCAGATTCTCTGGGAAGTTTAAAGACTTCAAGTGCCTCAAATGCAAATTGGCAGCTTTTCTGAGAAGTTCAACCTAATCTCCAAATTTATTAATATTATAAAATAAAAATGTCACGTGTGTTCTCAATGTACAGAAATTGTAATGTTTTCCTAACCAATGATCTGCTGATTATGCTTTTAATGATATTAAAAATCACACATTAATTAAAAAAAAATCAAAAATCCTGTGGAATTTGTTGTTGCTGAAAAGTAATACCTAGCAATTTACAGGACTGAGGGTCTTGGCATATTTAAGCAAAGCTGTTTCTGCCCAGTCACTGATATTTATAATCTACAATAGAGAAAATACTGTTTTATGGATGTTGAGAAAAGATCAACACTAACACCCAACAGATGGGTTGTATCAGGAGAACATTTGCTAACAATACTTGATCCTAAAAGACCTGCTGATACCTCATGGAAAAGATTTGAAAAATGGTTTAGCACAGATTAGAGAAAAAGGCTTCTAAGGACACAGATTTCACAACTGTGTGCGTTGTTTTAATGCACCAATTAAACAGATCTCATTCTATGAATTAGCTGTTCCACATGTCAGTTTATTTGTGTTCTTCTGTGGGAGTGCAGGGCTTGCCTTCTGTATGTTGGATTTTTAAAATGCATATGCAGAAACTTCTGAGACAAAATAATTAGATTTCCATATTCAATTAAGTGAGTTTAAGCAGCAAAGCACACTGCAAAGAGATCACTTCATTTGTGCTGAAACCTTCTGGCTTTTCTAGCTCTGTGAGAGAGGAAACCAGGCTTAAACACTTTGGAACTGGAGATGAAAGGGAATCCAGAGGCAGAGAGGTGGAAGTTCATTGTTTGTAAAATATTTATTTTGCTACAGTGCATGAAAGTGATGGATTTTGGGGGGGCATTAAATCATTGATATTCTCTTTAAAGGAAGAAGTTCCTCTTGCTGTAATGTGAATTATTTTAAAAATACATTTGCTAAAATTTACTGTTTGCCCAGAGCATCTCTAACTGTCTTAGGTACCCCTGTGGCTCCCAGGTGGAATATCTGTGCCTTGGATGTGCTCATCTCTTGCCTTGGGAACCAAAGGACAAGGCCAGGGATGGGCCTCAGCTGAGGGGCCTTCAACCTGCTTCTCTCATTACTAACCAAAGTCCTCCCTCCTTATGTGATGCCCGAGGGAAAAGGGTTAAAATCCTTGCAGTTATGTTTCTAGGTAAAGCTCTGGTGTTTTGGGTTTGTGTGGCAGGGTTTTGGTGTAGTGGGGGGTACTGGGGTGGCTTCTGTGAAGCTGCCAGAAACTTCCCCGTGTCCAACAGAGCCAGTGCCAGCTGGGTCCAGGAAGGACCCGCCGCTGGCCAAGGCTGAGCCCTCAGGAGTGATGGCAGAGCCTCTGGGATAGTGTATTTAAGAAGGGGAAAAGAGTTACTGCAGGAGAGCAACTGCAGCTGGAGCGAGGAGTGGGAATATGGGGGAGGAACAGCTCTACAGACACCCAGGCCTGTGGAGATGGAGGAAGAGGAAGTGCTCCAGGTGCTGAAGCAGAGATTCCCCTGCAGCCCATGGGTGCAGCCCGTGGGGAGGCAGCTGTGCCCCTGAATCCATTGGAGATCCCTGGGGGAGCTGAGATCAACCTGCACCTCATGGAGGACCCCACACAGGAGCAGGTGGGTGCCCAAAGGAAGCTGTGACTCTGTGGGAAACCTGTGCTGGATGGAGCAGGCTCCTGGCAGGATCTGTGGACCCATGGAGAGAGGAGCCCATGCTGGAGCAGGTTTGCTGGCAGGACTTGTGACCCTGTGGGGGACTCACACTGGAGCAGCCTATTCCTGAAGGACTGGCCCTGTGGAAAGGGGCCCCACACTAGAGCAGCCTCTTCCTGAGGGACTGACCCATGGGAAGGGACCCACGCTGGAGCAGTTTGTGGAGAACTGCAGCCTGTGGGAAGGACACACACTGGAAAATTTAACGGAGGACTGTGTCCAGTGGCAGGGATCCCACAATGGAGCAGGGAGAGAGTGTAAGGAATCCTCTCCCTGAGGAGGAAGGAGCAGCAGAAACAACATGTGTGTTATGAACTGACCACAGGCCACCCTCCTTTCCCTTTCCCCCCGTTCCCTGTTCCCCTCTGCTCATCTGGAGGAGGCGGAGAAATCAGGAGTGAAGTTGAGCCCAGGAAGAAGCGAGGGGTGAGGGGAAGGTGTTCTAAGATTTAGTGTTATTTTCTCTCATGACTATTCTTTGATTTAATCGGTAAGAAACTAAATTTCCCCAGGTTGAGTCTGTTTTGCCCTGGCTGGTAATTGGTGAGTGATCTCTCCCCATCCTTATTTCCATGAGCCTTTCATTATATTTTTCTCTCCCCTGTCCAGCTGAGGAGGGCAGTCAGTGATAGGGGGGCTTTGGTCGGCACCTGCCATCCAGCCAGGGACAAACCACCACAGCTGGATACATTGGAGATGGATTGATCCTTGAATACAACCCTCTTTTTATAGCTTGTAAATTTACCCAGTTATTTGTTCAAAATGAAATATTCATCACTGGATGTTTGCCGAGCTTATTCATTTTTTATATTTCTCAGATAAAATGGCTTTATACTTCACCAAGAATAAGACTGGACTTTCTTTTCCTCAAATAGCTCTCACGCTCCTGAGTTTTGGAGTTTGGATTTGATATGGGGCTACAGGACGATCTTTTGTCCCCATCTGATAGTATCTTATCACTCAGACAAGTTTTACTCATAGTGGAATTTTCAGACTTACTCATATTTTAACAAACACATTGAGTAAAGGAGTGCATCCATGTGGAACCTGGGCTGCTTCAGAGATGAAAGAGACTTTTTAGGCAAGTGGGTTTCCATGCAGTTCTCAAATGCAAATAATAATGCTATTTCATTAGTATGAAAATAAGCCGGGGAACATTATGAAGCACACAGATAATTCCATGTCAAATGTCATGATTCCTGCCAGGATATTTTTGTAAATTGGTTTTCATGGCTGGGCTTGAGAAGCACCTGAGCAAAAAGTAAACAAGAAGTGGCCCCGTGGCTGAACAGCAAGAATTAAAATTTTTAGTAAGTTAGAGCATTTTAATAAGTCAGAGCAACTCCTGACTGAGTCAGGCGGGTGTTATGTGGGGGGAAACAGTCACCCATGTAGTAGAATACAACAGACCAAATTAAGGCCATTCAGATAAAGTTCATAATAGCATTTCCTAACTCTCAAGTGGTTCTCCATGCAATAATTATCTTAAAACTTGCATTTGCTGAAGAAGAAACGTGGCTTATGATATCACTGTCAACCTGCGTGCTGAGATGTGGATCTGAAAGTGCGTGGAATAATTTGCTGCTATTACACATCTTTAGCTGCTTTGCCCCTCTCATAACCTCAGTCCTTTTCTTTTTTTTTTCTTTTTTTCCTAAACCACTCTATAAGTAAGTGTTTGCCCTTATAAAACATGTCTGTGAACATCCTGTTACTCTCTAAGTGCTTCAAGTCAAGCGTTTGTGAATGTTTTCGGAGCACGGCTCATGTTTTCCCCGTATTTCAGGCTGCAGAGGCTGCAGTGCCTCCCACTCCTGACTTGCTGCTTTATCAATACTCCAGCTGTTGCTCAGAAGGAAAATAAATATTGCAGGAGTATTTTGTGCCTCTTAATGCAGTTCAGCAGTCGAAGAGGACTCGCTGCTATCAGATAATAGCGGGCTTATCCAGAAACTTCTTAGCTCAGCACTGGTGAAACAGAGATGACATGATGAGAATCGGTGCCATGACTGATATTTTTCCCACAGATACTGTAAAGTCCAGGTAATGAGCAAAGAGTGCGTTTCCTAACTTGTCTAAATTAGTTATATGCATCGATGCTTAACAGGAACTTTTTCATCATCACAGAAATCTGGCTCTGGGAAAGAAATGCACTCCTCATTCCCAAAGGTAAGCTGCTGTTTGAATGGCAGACTTGGAGCCAAATGTTGTCTCACTGTTGGAAAAACGTTGTTAAATCAAGCTGAATGCTGCCTGGAAAAATTCAAATATCGTTGACTTTGTGTTGGGTAAATCCCACCTTCTGATAACAGAGCCCACAGCAGCATGAAAGCGTCCTCTGCTTTTAGAAGGGAAACTGTAACCAGAAAGCTCTGTCAGCAGGCCCTTGTTACAGCTTCAGGGGATGGATAATAGGCTGGGATGGGGAGAAAAATTTCCCTTCCAGGCAGAAATGACAATTATGGTTTGAAAACACACGAGGAGGATGAGAAACGTGGTCAGACTTATCCCTGGCACTCGATTAATGAGCTCAGTTCTAAAAGTTCATATGCACACAAACTGACCCCAGAACCACGTCCTGGGCTGCATCCAAAGCACTGTTGGCAGCACAGGAAGGACATGGAGCTGCTGGAGCGAATTCAGAGGAGGCCACCAGGTTGAATAGAAGGATGGAGCACTTCTATGAGGAAAAGCTCAGAGAACTGGGATTGTTGAGCCTGGAAAAGAGAAGGCTTCTGAGTGACCTGACTGTGGCCTTCCTGTACCTGAAGGGAACCCACAAGAAAGGTGGAGAGAGGCTATTTACAAGGGCCTGGAATGACAGGACAAGGGGCAATGGATCCAAACTGTCAGAGAGGAGGTTTAGATTAGAGATTAGGAAAAAGTTCTTCCCTGTGAGGGTAGTGAGGCCCTGGCACAGGTTGCCCAGAGAAGCTGTGGCTGCCCCTGGGAGTGTTCAAGGCCAGGTTGGAGTGGAAGGTGTCCCTGCCCGTGGCAGGGGCTTGGAACGTGGTGTGACCCTTGGGGATGGTCCTGCACAGGAGCTGGGCTGGATGATCCTTGTGGGTCCCCTCCAACTCAGCATGTTCTGCGATTCTGTGACTTTTAAGGTCTTTTCCAACTCAAACCATTCTATGATTCTATGGTGTATTACTTAGACTTCAGACTTGGTTTGGGTTCAAACCAAGCTTCTTGCTTACCCATTCCTACTGCTGAGGATGGTATTTTTCCATGACACTTCATGTTTCCTGGGAGCTGTGTTCGCCCTTGATTCTGGATGTCCACTTATGCCATGTTGCCATTATTTCTAATAATAGAAATAACTCTACTATTAATTTGAGATAGGGCTCACTTCAGTGGAAATTTGGAAAAGGCAAAGGTTCCTGAGGGTGTGATTGGAGGCCTCCTCCAGGGTATCTTTAGTTTCTGTCAGGGGTTCTCCACCATGGACAGAAGCAGGGAAGCTAACATGAAGAAACCATCATTCCCTGATAAATCTGTTCATCACCTTTCCTGGAAGCAGCTCCTACCCTGTTTCTCCCATTAACCTTCTCCTTCCCCAAGCAAATATTTTTTTTACAATTTTCAAATAATAACTGTTAAGTTCTTATTTCCTTTATTTATTCCCCCTCTTTTAGCACTCCCTTGGGGCTCTCACTTTCAAAATGAAACTTGTGAGGTCATCTGTTCCATCTCCTGACACATTCAGGGTTGTCCCACAAAAGCAGTGATAGGATTTTGTCCAATTTAGTGCTTCACTTCCCCCTGGAGATGAGACTTCAGATGATGGTCTGATGCATCTCAGTGGCAGGCTCCTTTGTGAGATGTGCCACATAAATGCCTGGATTTTTTAATGCACTGCATCATCTTATGATTCATATTTAAAATGCTTCACCTGGGTGAGTAATAACCATATAAAAAGTACAGAACAACCCTCTTTAGTAATCTATTGTTGTGTGTCTTGTTGGAACAATTTTCAGTTTAATGGAGTCTGGACTGATTTTGCTCAGTTTCCCTTAGAGATTCTGCAACACTTGAACTTCACAGTTTGTTTGTTTGCAATGGTTTTGACATTTGTGTCTCTGTAATTCAGATTAAGAAAAAAGCCGTCTGACAATCCCATACTTATAAAATTATTCTCCAAATCCTTACTACAAAATTTGATTGGTAGCTATTTATTTTTTTTCCTCTTTTTTGGGGGGTAAAAATAATTTTTCTTTAGAAAGTATTAAATGAAATTCTCCCCCCCCCCCCAGCAAAAAAAAAAGACTGGTTTATATGCCCATAGATAATTTACAGCATCCTGTGTCAGAAGCTGTTCCAGATGGTTAATTACATATATATATATATATATATATATATATATATATGTTGT
>JAWWES010000115.1:6471388-6503572 GCA_035583135.1 Lophotriccus pileatus
GTGTCAGAAGCTGTTCGATATGGTTAATTACATATATATATATATATATATATATATATATATATGTTGTGAACCTTGTTTTTAGTTGAACTTTTTTTGACTCATATTTTAATTGCTGAATCTTTGCTTTTTTTGTGATAACAGAGAATCATAGAATGGTTTGTGTTGGATGGGACTTTAAAGATCATCTCATTCCCACCCCACTGCCATGGCAGGGACACCTTCCACTACACCATGCTGCTCAGAGCCCCATCCAGCCTGGCCTTGAACACTCTAGATAGCTGAGCCTGTCCTGGAGTCACAGGCCTCAGCTGTCAGTTGTCTTTAATCAGGCATACATTTCTATTTTATTTTTTTCTTGCTTTGCTCAGCTACTGCAAAACTACCTGGTATTTATTTTAATATTTACCCAAAATATTTGAGTTATGCTTAAGAGGAGAGGGGAGGGTCAGTGAGGTTTCTAGGGACGTGTTCATGGCAGTTAATTCAGTGTTTTTGTCACCAAGCTGTTATCCAGCCCCACAGGAGTTGGTAAATGGCAGTGGCCTAAGGGTTAAGTAATGTTTGGGGAGATTTGGACACAGGAGTATCACAGGATGCTGCACCCTTGGCACCTCCCAGACACAGACCTCCAGTGAGCAGCAGCATATGATCTCATCAAAGATTTATAAACTCGGGGGAGGGTTCAATGCCAAGTGATAAAGATGGACAAAAGATGCCAGAAAAAGCTGAGGAATAGACTGGAAGCTCCTGACACCTTCCCTATTGTAAGGGACAGAAAAAAACCCAAGACAAAACCACTTTCCCCGGCTCCCAGAGGAAGGGAAGAATGACACTTCATGCTGTTTTTGTCACAAAACTCTTAGTGGGGATGAATTATAACCTCACTAAACTGTACCCCCCACTGCTGCTTCTGTGTCCAAGACAAAAGGGATTGTTGTTGGGAAAGAAAAAAGTAGTTGTAGGGTCTGATTCTTTTTATTGTCTTTTTCTTTTAAGACAGCAGAGGAATACAGCTGTGAACTGATCTGATGCCAACATCTGCAGAGAGAAATATTTTTTGTGTGTGTATTTAACCCCAGCCTTTGATCTCTTGGCATTTTCCTAGTGTTTCTTTCTATTGTTACCATATTTCTGTAAGGATTCTCACCCTTCAATCCACTGCCATTTCCAAAAAAAAGATGCTCCGCTCCACCACAGACCGTTTTAGATTTGGAAAGTCTGTCCTTAGTTTGAATTTCTTTTCAATAACTCTCTGAGAAATAACCTCTTTCCTGTAGTCCTGACTTCCTTTACTTTGAGTCTGTGTAAAATTATTCTCTGTAATAAGGATTTACTAGTTGCATAAAATCGCTGAAGACAAAATCTTAATAGCAACTTTGAAGCTTTAAATTCACATTTTGCCCAAAAACTTAAAAAAACCCTAAACCCTGCAAGTACAGTTTTACAATCAGAATGCTGGCAGGACTTTATTCCTGGCTGCATAAATAACCACTGCTTACCAAGTAGTCAGGGAAGAGCAGGACTACCTGTTTGTAATTTCAGATGCAGTTCTATAAATTTGCTCTGTTTGTGTCACATAATGAACTGAAGCAATGCTGCAGGCACTTAATGAGGGGAGCTACCAACTTATAAATATAAGATTTGCAGAATTCTTCTGCATATGTAATGGCATTCAAATATTGCTGTGCTGCACTGCTACTGGCATTGTTACTCTTAACAATAAAATCAAAATGGGTGGTGATTGCTAGTTATTTGGAGCAGGGGTTACATACATTTTTGTAGAGATAATTTTTTTCTTAACAGTGCCTTTTTTCAGCCTGAGAAATGTGATTTCTTTTTATTATTGTCTTTCCTCTGAACGATGCAAAATGTTATTTCCTTTTCCCAGACTACTGGTCTTCCCCTGACACTACATTCTTAGTATTAGCTGGGCTCTTTTATTTTCAGGGGCAGGATGTCAAGGGGCCTTGTAACATCTGCTGGTGTGGCCCTTCTCCTTCCCTCAAAGTGTGAGTCTCCTTTTCCGGTTTCTAAGGCACAGCAGCTCCTTGGACAACAGATACAGGTGGAAAGAAGTTTTGCTTGGGTTGGAAAGACTCTTTGCTCCTGGCACCTCTCCATTTTCCTCTAATCCAGAAGTTTCACCCTCTGGCCAACCTTTAGGATGAAGTTGCCCTTCACTTTACAATCCCGCTTCCTGTACCCACTAGGAATTTCCAGACTGGTGCATGCTGGCTTTCAGGGAAGAGATAAGGGCACTGGCATAGAAGGCACTGGAGTAGAAGTAACCACCTTTACAAAAAGAACAGCACCTTTAAGGGTGGTAAAATACCCTAAATAACACTGTGGACATGTAAGTGGGGTTAACCCTGGGAGGAAGGGAGAGGCAAAGTTGTTGCAAGACCTTGAGTTGGCCAGAGCTGGGAAAGGGGATCTGCCCAACAGCAGAGCCTTTAAACTCAAAAAGCCACGCTGTGTTTGGATGTGAACTTCAACATCTCACATCTTACACAAGGGAAACTTGAAGTGATTAGGCAGGACAGAACAAAAATAAAAAGGTTTTACAGACAATCTCCCCCTTTGTACTGGCTGGCAGCTTCCTGCTTTCAGGCTTCGTTTCAGTCAACTCTGTGCCCTGGGATAGCAGCAGGGTGATGGGAAGAGGGTTTTGGAGGTCTCTGGGGGTCCCCCCTTTCCTGTCTGCCACAATCATCCAGGGAGACCTGCTGGGGAAGGGCCAGTTCCTTCCAGCAGAGAGCCTGTCTGCCCTGCTCCCCAGGCCCCTTCGTAGGGACAACACTTGTTACCAAGAAGTTAAACAAAATAAAATCCTGCCTCTCAAAGGAGATTCCATTCAGATCAAATGAAAGATTGAGGAAGTGGCACTTTCTGCTGTAAAACTGCTTTCAGATTGCAAGAGTTTGTCTGAATTGTTCTACTGTAGGATTTCTCTTCAGGTTTGGATTAGCTACTGAGGTGTGTGTCAAAATCAGTTTCTTCTCATAACAGTGTTGTGGTTTCCCTTCTCCTGTGCTAAATCTGCTGTTCCTGCCCCTTGCTGAGGATACCCGTGGGCCATGGTTTCTGCAGATCTTGCCTGGGCATTAACAATAACCAGGAGCTGCTGGAGCCCAGAGTGCAGTGCAGCCTGCAAAATCCACCCAGGAATAAACACCAAGCTGGGTGACTTAGGCTCAGCTCTGTGCTGCCACTGGCTTTTTAAAACTGGAATAAGTATCAGTGCAGTGCAGCACAGGTACAGCAGCATGAGTTGGCTACTGAGTTAAGTCCTAATCTCTGCTTTACTTTGTTGTTTTAGCCTTGAGTGTCCCCATTTGCAGCCCCCTTTTATCTCAGACATTCTCCTCCAAGAGCCTTCTGCAGCCCCAGCGCTTCCTCACTCCTGCCTGCGCTAATTTCTGTGGTTCCAACCTACACCATGGGCTGTGGCAGAGAGGGAGCATAGCTGGGACATTTCTGCTTATTGTAAATTCAGAATTTAACTGTTACCATGCCCTGGCCTCTGCTTGGCCTCAGAGAACATTTCTCTCCTGTTATGTTGTAAGACTAGAGAGCTTCTCAGAATAAACCCATCTCTGATCCCAAGTGATACAATTTGTTATCCACCATATGTTTTGACTACTTAACCAATTTTCATTATTCCTAAATTGCCTACATTTTAAAATGAGGTGTGGAGTTGTGAGACAGAGTGTTCAGGCACTTATCTAGACTTTGAATCATAAACTAAATAAATGATTTCTTTAGAAAGCAGGAAAGAGACCATTATCTCCATAATGAACTGCACTCGTGGGCTCTTGGCAGCAGCACGTGGATCTCTTGCTTTTATACCTATGGAGCTAAATTCAAAAGCACATTCAGTTTGTTCAACACTGTACTTTGTTTATAGAGCTTTTTGGTTAAAATTGTCTCCCCAGATGTTTGATCATCAAGAGGAAGCCAGTTTAAGCACAGATTAATGCAGTGCTCAGTTATTAAGTATTTAATTCTCAGCAGTGGGCCATTGTAACAAGTTTTGTGTCCCTGTACAATATAGTTAGGTACTGATTGAAGAGAGGGTTAACTTACACCTGGAAATAGGAGAAGTTGTAAGTCATAGCATGGAAAACCAGCAATAATTAGAAATTGTATTAGTTAGCATTTATTGCCTGATGCTGAACATGGCTCTTATTATTTTGCTGGTAGAGTTGTTATCAGATCTGTCTCCAGTTTGTTTACCAAATGTGTCTGTGTCCACTTCTCACTGGAGCAAAGCTGACTCCTGCAGCCTTGGCTCTGCCAGCCCCAGGACACTGACAGGATCAGCCCATCCAGGCATCCCAGACTAGCCCAGAACCAGGACTGTGTTTGTACCACAATCACAACTTCTGTGCAGCATCATGTTCCAGAGAAAGGAGCCTCACACATCACCAACAAATTGAAATTAGGACTAAAATCCAAGCAGTTCACTTGAATGCCATTTCCTTCTGACAGCCCATCACTCCACACTATTGTGGAAGCTTGTTATTTCCAGCAGAGTCACAGGACATCTAGGGATGTGTCTTTGGGGCACATGTGCCCTTTCCCTGTTTTTATTGCAGGGCCAGGCTGGGCCAGCATGCTAACAGGGTGCACGGCCCCCAGTCATCGGGGTCCCAGGGCTCACTGCATCTTTATGGCCTGTTATATGAGGCTTAGTCAGTGGCATTGTTCCCTGGTGGCAGAAGCAGAGCGAGGCAGGTGGCAAAAGCCATTCTTCTGCCAGGAAGGCTGAGATGGAGACAGGAAAAATGAAAAGAGAAAGTGTCAATATAAATATGTACGATGAGGAAAACCAGGAAGGACAGAAAACAGTGGCTTACAGGGGTTAAAAAAGCAGGAAAAATCACTGTCCAGTTTCTTGTTTAATGTATCCCATTGATTTCAGAAGATGTTTACTGCAAATAGTTTTCCTTGCTCGTTTTTCTGAGGGCTGTTGCTCTGTTGGTAATATTTTCATTGTCTCTGTTTCTTTTTAGCCTCCAAAACTGAAATTTCCTGCATGTAAAGATACCGTGTTCTGGTGCATAAAGCACAGTCTTTTGAATTTGTTTCTGTGCCAGTGATTTTCAGTGGGGATACTAAGAAGTCTGAACTGGGCTTTAGTGTGTTCTGACAGTCGGCTGCAAAGTGGCTTTGCCTTGTCTCTTTTTCAATACACTGTCGTCTTTCAAGAAAGATTTCATGTTTCACTCTGACTCCTTCTGGGCCACCCAGGAACGCACCTGGTTGGTAGGTGGGTGAGGGCTAATCCTATGGAAATGATATAAACCTAGCAGGTGGTGAGGAAGGAGACAGCAATTTGCAGTGTAAACTTCCCATGGTTTTTACTTCTGTATGGAGAGGAGGTTCAGGTTGGACATTAGGAGGAGTTTCTTCCCAGAAAGGGTGATTAGACATTTCGATGCGGGTGGAGTAACCATCCTTTGGAGGTGTTTAAGGAAAGACTGGACATGGCACTGAGTGCCGTGGTCTGGTTGTTGAGGTGGTGTTTGGTCACAGGTTGGACTTGATGGTCTCAGAGGTCTTTTCCAACCTAACTGAGTCTGTGATTCTGTGACACAGATTAGCTGTTTGGTTCAAATGTTTTTTTCAAATGTTCCCATCAAAGAACAAACCTGAGTCAGAAAAGCAAAATACTAGCATCTGGAACCAATGCCCTGCTCTGGAAAATCCCGGGCCATGGTTTTGTCTACAGTGTCCACATACACGATTAGAAATGATTCAAGCCTTATGAAGTCTAATTTTATCAAGTCTGATAGGCTTTTGTCTGGTGGGCCTTTGTGAACCTTTTTACTTCTCTCCTGGCGTCCTTATATCTGGATTTTTATGGAAGTTATTTCCATCCTATTTGTCCATCCTGCCCTTCAACTGACGGCTTTAAAGCAAGCTTTTCTAGCACATGTGGCTTTCTACAGCTCAGCAACGCTCCCTGAAACAGTGATTGCTTTGCCAGATCAGTGTTCTTGGAAAGCCTTCCACCCAGTGATCTAATAAACCTGATATGTTAAAATACTGCAGCATTCAACAAGTGTTTGGCAAGACAAAGGATGTTCTTGGACTTGACATCGAAAGACCATGGAACACGTAGTGTCTTACTGCACTGACAGCGCTGTAACTCATTTTATAGTTCGCTGCCTCTACAGTTACATTTTTTCCCTCCACTCTTGGTTTTTCCCCTTAGTCCATGATCCTAATTCCAGAGGTACAAGCGTGTTTACTGGGTGGGTCAACATTCAGTAGTGTCTTTCTCCAGCTGTGAGCGCTCTCTGTCCCTGTTTGGCAGTGAGAATTTACACTGATAAATTTCCTTTAAGTGGATGCTGAGCTGATTGACTCTGTCATCACCCGACAGCTTTCCACAGACCTGGGGGATTTGGGGAAGGCCGGTCGGAAGGTGGAACGGCTGCTCAGCAAATCTCAGCTTAATTCTTCCTCCTTCCTCCCAGAAACGGACAGATTGTTTCCAAAGTGATTGATAGATGGAAAGGAGGGGAAAATCTTAATAAGACATTAAGTGGTTTTGTTGAGAGGTAGTTTTTCTAGGAGCAGATGGAGGCCGAAGGAAGACCTACAGTCTTGCCAAGGACTTTTTTTTTAATGTCTTTTGTTTCCTGGATTTTGTGTGTGTTGACATCCACATTTTATATTTATATACATGTATATTTAAGATCTATTAAAAAAAGGAATGCAGTTTTTCTGTTCAGGTTATATTGGCTGAGGAGTTGGCCCATTGCCTTAGAAAGCCCCAAATTTTCCTCTCTTTGCCTTGATCTATCTTTTTTTTCCCATTGGAAAGTGTTTTGCCTCTTTTAACACT
Source organism: Lophotriccus pileatus (assembly GCA_035583135.1). Taxonomy (NCBI): domain Eukaryota; kingdom Metazoa; phylum Chordata; class Aves; order Passeriformes; family Tyrannidae; genus Lophotriccus; species Lophotriccus pileatus. The sequence continues at coordinate 6,478,248 of JAWWES010000115.1, forward strand.
TGTCCCCAATTTGAAGGACATTGAGGGTCAGCTTTGGTAACCTCAAGGAACAGGGGCTGAGGCTGCATTTATGCCCTGCCTTTTGCCTTGTTCTGTCAGGGACTTTGCTGGGAAGTTCTTCTAGGAATTCTCTATACCAGCAGCTGGAAGCGGCTCGTTAGTTGGAGCAGGTCTTTATTTCTGTAGTCTATATCCAGGAATGGAACACCCAACGTCAGCAGCGGTGAGACCCCATGGATCTCACAGGTAACAGTTCCTGCTGTCTGAAAAGAGGGGAGATGTTTTCTCCAGGCCTGCCAAGCCCAGCAGAGGAGAGGAGGTTTGTGTGAGGGTTGGGAATAGCAGGAACAACTCCTGCTGTGCTTGGGGAGGGATCTGGACCTAACATGGGTTCAGTTCCATGTTCTGCATCACATCTCTCCTGGGTTTTAAGCTCAGCACAGGAATTGCAGCAGTTCTGTTTGGCTAAGCCAATGCACTGCAGCAGGTTAAATAATGGTTTCTTATCATTAACATCTGATGATTTTGATTTCTTATATTTCGATATGGTCCTTAATTATGTAAGGACCACAAATGAACTGAATACTTTCAGCTGGCTCACAGTGTCCTGTTTTAAAATGTTTGATATAATCTATAATATATAACCCCTTTTTCCCAGTGTCTTCGGAGATGATGCAGTGTACCAAATTTTCCGAAAGGGGTTTTTAGGATATAAGAAAGTGAGCCAGACTGCCTGCCTTTCTCCTTCTCAGTGTCCAGAAGTTTTGGAGTTTCAAAACACTGTTTAGTGTTTTAGACTGGCTAAAGATGTTCTTTTCCATTCTCCTGCATTTATCAGTTTTAATATTCTGCAAGTGTAATGTGTATCCAACTCAAAACACCATAACAAGATCAATATAATAGCAGGTCAAGCTGCCTTGCTTTCCTCCCAGAAAAATACACAAGATGGTGAAATAGAAGCCCAGACAAATAATTAATTATTGACTTTAAAAATAGAAAGGAAGAGACAAGCCACATAAAAATAATAATTAAGTCCTGCCTCCAGAGAATACTATTTATCCACACATAAAAGAGTAGTGACCTGTGTTTCATGTGAGGAAAAGATGATGGCAATTAATGTTTTTCTGCAAAGGTTTTGTTCTGAAACATTTTCTGCCGAATTAAAAAAAAAAAAAAAGGTGTAAGTGGAATCTTACAGAACACAGAAACAAAGTGGATGTAAATTAACAATAAATTGTCATGATCAATTAGCACTTGATATCGTGCTAAAAATCCACTCTAATAAGTAAAGATTAAAAAAACCCAAACAACCAACCCATATTTCCTTTCTCACCCTCTGCTTCTGAGGAAATTAAATAACATTGACAATTCAGACACTTGGTAGAGAAAACAACCTGGATGATTAATCTGTTTAGTTCTCTGACTGACATTTACACAGCTAATTGTGTGGTGATGACGCTTCTCTGATAGGTCTGAATATTAATGGCAGGTTTGGTTAAAGTTGAAACTTGTTTGTTTGGGAATATCACTGGAGAAATAGGAATGCTTCATCAACTTCAGATTTTGATCACAGGTTTTGTGACATGTCATGGAACTTAAGTGCTTTTATGATTTGTAAAAAACTTGCTTCGGTGTTTGACATTCTGTGCTTCAAGGAATCCTGATTGGCAGTTGATTAGCCTTTTGCTTAAGTCATTATCTTCTTCAGTGAAATTAGTTGGCTAGAAAATTGCATTGTAATTCATCAAGGGGAAAGGAACATTTCAAAAGCTCTTGAGAGTATGATCTTTTTTATTTAGTATACAATATAAATTATTTTCCTAGCACGCTCTTCTAAAATGTCCTATTCATCATATTATAGCAGCTTGCATTAAATTATTATCTTTGTCTTCATTTCAGTCTTTTCACTGAAAAACTGGGTGATACCTGTGTTTAAACAAGCTCCTGAGTAATTCTGAGGGACGTGTGTACAAGAGAGTGTTTGGCCTTGAATTAGAAGAACACCGGAACAGGTCCTTAGAAACGACCTAAATATGTGGGAAACTCATTATGTATAACACAATACTAATAGTCAGATCCTGCTAATTCAAAAAGAAAGCTTTCTATCCATAAATGATGCACAAGTGCTGTGGTGAGGTGAGGGAAATGTATTTGAAGAAAGAGCAGCAGTTCTACAAAGCAAGACAACAGTTTTGATGGATGTTCCTCATTACCTGAGTGGAAAGTAAGGGTGCCTGAAACACTCTGCTAATGAGGTGTGGGGTGGGGGGGGAGCACGGTGGGGGGCATCTGCTCCCAGCAGCCAGCAAGATTTTTGCTGTCCTGACTTCGGGGAGCCTGGACTTGGCTCCTCCTGGGCATTTTCCTGTTCTCCCAGGGGACACTGAGAGCTTCCTGTGCAGGCATCTCTGAGGGGAAACAGCCACGAATGACTGAAGCTGCTCCTGGGGGAGTGGGGTCCTCACCAGCCCCTTCCAGACAGCTGGAATGCCACTTAGGCACAAAGAAGTGCTTTCTGACACGCTGAGCATCACCAGCCTCATTAACTTTTGAGTTAAAACTATGAAGTTTATGATACAATTAACAAAGGCTTTTCTGGTGGTGTTTTTCCTGCTTTCATAGCACACACGTTTTTAAATCTTTTAAAGCAGCATTTGGATGTTGGAATTTCTAGGTGAACGAAATATGCATTTAATTGGGATGCAGCCACAATGTGTACCCTATAAAATTAGCTACTGTGCTGTGATTATCCCGTGGAAAGTTAATTCCTTGCTTGCTGGTGATGTCTTCCTACACAGAAAGACAGAAAACATTTTGTCATTGTGTTTAGCATTCCTCCTATGAGATGAATGTCTGTAAGAAAACATGTCAGATGAAATAAGAACATTCTTTGTATGTGATTTAATAGCAGTTAACTCACTGGCCATCCTCTGAGTCCTTAATTAAAGTGATGGGGTTTTATGTAATTTTGTTCCAGTATTGACAGATGTGTCTGCCCGAGACCATTTAATGAATCACCTCACAGTTGAAAATAAAATAATGGCCATCTACCATAACTAAAGTGTTCTGTAACTTCTCTGTCTGTCTTTGTGCTGGAACTTGTTCTCACTTCAAGCCTTTCTGTCCTTACTGCACTATTGTTGTTCCCACTCTGTGCTCCTGTTGCCTGGTGTCTGAGAGATGAGTAGCAAAAAAATCATTGAGGCAGAAACAAAGTCCATTTAAATTGTATTTACTTTGAATGGTCTGGAAAAAAAAAAAAGAGTTGCACAAAGTTGCCTGCCTAGTTTGAAAGTCAGAATTTTACACATCGTTCTGTATCTTTCCTTCTTTAATTGTTGTTGTTAAAATAGAACAGGTGGGGTTTTGTTTTTGTTTTGTTTTGTTTTGTTTTTCTAATGTAAAAAGTGAAATTCCTGGATCATTAATAAAATATACCCACTTTACACTCTGTACAAAATATTTGTCAGAAGGAGTAATTAAAATTAATTAATGCTTCTGGTAAAGGTGTAATTGTGCCCTGAAGGGATTGAGCGCTGGGCTGGAAGATGGTTTTTTAAGAGCTTCCAACAAAGTAAACAAAACAAATGTCTTTAAAAGCAAAAGTCAACCTGTATCACTGCAGGTTGACTCTTCCACTTACTGAGCCCTTCTTGCCTTTCCAGCAGGAACTCCACAGCCTCTCCAGGAAGCATTCCCAGCTCCAACCTGTCCCTCCTGGTGGCCATACTCTGACCACACGATGAAGTATTTACTCCTCATGCACAAAATCCAGGGCAAGGGATTGGTCACGTCTGCCCCTCCCACCTCCAGATGTTACATCAGGATGTGCTCACCAAAATAATGTCCCAGCCTTTAATTATTTACAGGAGTCAGAGCAGCAGCCCTATAATGATGATGGTGTTTGGAGTATCTATAGCTCTTCTATCTCAGGAATGCAAAGTACTCTACAAACATTAGTTAAACAAGTGTTATCTTTCCATCACTACTACTAAGTGGCCCTGCTGGAATAATCAGGCTGCTATTAACTGAAGTTTCTCTCCTCTCCAGTCATATTTAACATGCTGAAGTAATTGACATATTTGCTGCCTGCTCTTATTTCCTTATTTCCCCTGTTCCTTTTACTTCATACCGGACTCCTTTAGGACTAGTTTTGGAGGAGGGAACTTGAACCGTGAAACTGAATAAAAAAAAATAATCATTTCACAGGAAGGTTGTTTTATAAATAAGGAATTTGTCAGAGGTCAGTCTCCAAAGCCTGGCTCTCTAAGGCTCTGTCTCAGTGAGTGCTGCAGAGTAGCTGGAGAACGTGCTGCTTCCTCGAATGTTTGTGGAGTTGCCAGAGCACCTTTTAAACAGAGGGAGAAAGAGAATCATAAAAAAAATTGCTTGGCAGTAGTGCTAGGCTGCCCTGTATGGTTCTAAAGCTTCTTGGCAATATTGCATAACTCTTCTGTCTAGGAAAACTATAAAAGTTGCAGACAGCTTTTATCTAACCTGACAGGGTGCAGCGAAATGTGGGACTCACAGCTCAGGAGGTGCTATCTTCCCAAATGCTGCCAAAAGACATCGGTGTGCCACGAGGCACGGCTGCTTTATTAAACTCCCTGAACGGGGAAAGTGGGATGGGATTTACACATTTCCTGTCTCATTATCCAGAGGTACCTCTTGTTGCCTTGCTCAGGGAAAAACCATAGACTTGTAGGATATTCACTTTACAGTCCGAGACTTCGTGTCGCTCATCTGCCTCAAAGGTGTGATGGAGCAAATCCAACAGAAAGGGTTTTCCCTGTGGCTTTGCTGTTTTTTATGGATGGGTAGTTCGTGAACTTTGGTGCTGCTGGGTCAAGGAGTCATCCAAGGGGCAGGGATATCTCACAGCTATGAGGAGATGCCCTGTTCTCCAAGCAGGAAAACAATCCTTTCCCAGTGTATTTTCAGTTCCTCTCCCTGACAGATATATCAGAGTAACTCCATAATCTCATGTTTGGAAAGATGGGGGGAATCTTCTGTATTGTAACTTCAATTATTTGTCACCAATGCCTGTCCTGGAAGAAGTTCCGGAATCTGTCGCTCCAGTTTCTGCCATATTTGTCTGAATGTTCTGAGTTCAATGAAGGGTGTTTGAACAGAAATAAGTTTCTGTTGTATTTCCATCCTTTAACGTGGTCATTGTGCTTGACAAAGGATACTTATTTTTATGTAGCAAAAAATTAGTCCAAGGGTAGATTTATGCTTCGAGTTTGTAGTATTTTTCGTAGTATTTCTTCAGCTTGGTAAAATCGACTGGAAGCATAACAGAAGCTCTGAGGCATGAGGAAAAGAAATCAAATTTCATGTTTTCTAATCTTACATGCATTAAATTCCTTTTACAATGATTTTTAAGCTGTACAGTGTTAGGTCAGCTCTGTTACTTGCCTCTTCTGGGGAATCTCTGCTTATGTTCCTGAGTGTAAAAACATCTCTTTTTTTTATTATTTTTTTTAAATTTTTTTTTTATTTCCCTTTTCAGTAGTTGTAAAAGAATTACATTTATGCTCTTGGGAACTGTTAATGGTTTTGATTCATTAAAGCACTTTTTGTACGAACAGACAACATTTATCATTTGCCTAATAACTGTCAATTTACGTGCTAATGTTGAAGGATCGAAAGCAAGGCAGAGAGAAAACACATTTGGTTATTTAACAATGCCAGCTTGGTTGTTTGGAGTCTTTTAAGAAAGACTGTATAATTACGTGTGAGAGAGAGACATGGGCAGCACAGGTATTTAGGAAGAGTTTGTTTGTTTGTTGGAAAAAAGATGTTTGACAAAGCTTAATTGTTGTTTTCCTGCCCCTGTGCCAAGGAACAGGACGTGCCACCATCAGTGCGGTGCTTTGCACATCCATCCAAGGGAAAACGGTCCCAGAATCCTCATTATTGAGGCCTTTAGAAGATCCACATTTGCCCTCTGCGCTGCACAGTGTATGTTGCATCCAGTTTGGGGGGTTTTTGGCAAAAATGCTGCCTGATTTTGTGCCGTGTGATCCTATTTCCGCAGCGGGGTTTGTTTTGGTGTGTGCTGTGCTTTTTGGCCCCATGTCACTAAATGGAGCACAAGAATTGGGGGAAAGAGGAAAGTATAACAATCACACCTCCTGCAGCAGGAATGGCAGCAGACCCAGGAATCCCGAATGGCCTGGAGCGCCTGGACAGATGTTATTTTGGAGTGTGTTTTAGCAAGGCTTCCATTTTAACTCTTTCACACAGCTCAGGGCCAGTATATGCTTGGAAAGGGCCGTTAAAGAGGGTGATGGCAACAGAGGTGAAGTTTTCCTCCAGCAGTCTTGTGTATTGCAGGAAATTGCTCTCCTCACTGTCCTCTGCATGGTGGGAACAGTTTGGTTAGTCCGTGAGGTTAATTTAAGAATGCATCAGTGGAAATGGGAATAGTGGCACTGGCTGTTGGGTCTTCTGGCTCCTCGCAGCATTAATACCCTATAAAAAGCCTTGCATACCAATCTCTACACTTCTTCCTTCCCCCTCCTGCATTCCCTCTGTCTTGTTTTGCTGTTTTTTGAAGGGATTGATCCCGGGATAATGTGATTTTACTATGAAAGCACTTCTACATCAGTTTAAGTTTAGGCATATACTGAAACCAGTAAGTATGAAGAGGTTTAAGAGGAAAGAAGGGGCTCTTTCGGAGCTGTTCTGCAACGATTTTTAATTATTCCCAGGAGTCTGGAGACAGATGTGGCCAGGGTGACTATCTGAAGTCTTACAGACAAGGAGGCTGATGGGACTCCTGCACAGGTGGTGCTAGATTTTGTACTAAACCCATTGTGGAATTACCAAGGAATGCCATGTTTTTGGAAAATGCTGTTGATATGTGGCTCTGTGTCTGACAGGGACAAAGCATAGCTCCTGATTTGCTGGAATTAAAACTTAATTAGGCCAGCTTTCTCTGGGAACCCCCAAGAACTGCGTCCTGCCTTGAAATCTGCAGGTTTATGAATAACAGAAGGGAAAAATTGAGCATGGCTATCTAAACTTTTTTTTCTTTTTTCTCCTTTTCACTTTTTATTCTGTGCCTTCCTGGGGTATCTGTCTGAAGCATCAAGGGAGCATCATTAGTTTCCCAATGACTGACACCGTGGCACCTAATAAAAAGTGCAAATGCTGCCTGGCGGAGCTATTTTGTTGCTTTCAAGTAGGTTGGCTTGCAACACCGACTCATCCCATATTTGATAGGGAATCTGCTGAACATGGGAAGATGCTCAGATGGAATGATGGTCAATACTCCACCAATAAATGCTGGAGGTGGAAGTTCAAGCCTTGCTGTTGTCTGAGTCGTCTCCTCAGTCGTGTCCCTGATCTCTCCCATGTTTCATAAATGTCATGACCACAGGAACACGCACTGCTCTTACTCATTCCCAGATGGGCAGATTGCTGCAGTGAAACCTGGGGCTCCTTGAAGCCCAAGACGGTGCTGTCAGGGATTTCTTGTCCAACTGGAAAGGAAATATGTGATGTTATCCATTTGTGCTTTGGTTATGCCCCCATCCTACATGACCAGTCTGCAGGTTTTGAAACACCCTTTCCCTGGGTTTCCTCATGCTGTCTGTTACTTGCTATTAATTCCCAACACATTAATTAATCTCAGGGTTATTTAGAGATGTGTTGGACACAGAGTTGCTGGTTTCAAAGCAAGTAGGTGTCTGCATGTTTCTGAGAACTGATGTCCAGAGAGAAGCTAAATCCTCTGTTAAGATGGGGAAATCCAGGGATTCTCAACCATTATTATATATTTTGTTGGAATAATGTGGCTGGCAGTATTTCAGACACAGTATAACACATGTGGCTTTTACCCTGCCAGCAAATCCCAAAGGTCTGGGTTGGAGGTGGGAAGAACTGAGTGTAAAGTGAAGGGAGATGGGAGCTCTGGGGCTTTCTGGAGATCCAGGGAGGGTCTGAAAGGTATTGGAAATACCACCCATCATTTTACGCTTGGCTTCCCCACCCATTACTTCACCCTCATTTTCCTATTTGTTGGAGTTTTTTAATGTGATGAAAACTCTTGCTTTCAAATGATATCTGCTCTTAAAGACTTTGCTCAGTGAGGTTTCTATTCAAAGCAAATATTCCTGTAATATCTGTGCCTGTGCTGAAATGCTCATAAGGCATTAAGGGAGAAGGAATGATATATGGGTGCTGTACAAAAAAAAAAAAAAAAAATCCCGGTATTTTTACACCAAAAAATCATGTAGGAAGTGTGGTTCAGTAAAGAAATCTGTCTTTCAGGAGCTCATGAACACCACTTTTTACAAAATCAACTCTATCCCACTGAATTTTGTGCAATAATATTTTAAAAAAATCTTTTAAAATAATCTTTTGTTGGATTGTTTATGTAAATTATTTCAATGGGCAGAAAGGTTTATTCAGGCAAAGCAATGCCAGGCCTTGAATGCCAGTGTGAACTAATTAAAATCATATTGTGCAACAGGTCAATAGATCAAGAAGTTTGCCTTCTAATTAGAAGAGAGATTAAAAAAAAAAACAAACTTGTTCTTGTTGAAAAGGAGCAGCAAAATTAAGAAAAGGAATCGAGATATGAGGAAAAGAAATCAGAAGCCTGGCTCTGTGCTGAGAGCTGTGTTAAAAGTTAGCCCGTTCCTTTTTGACTCACCCTATGAGTTATGTGCTGAGGGATCTGAGGCTGCAGATTGTCCCTCATTAAGGACCTTTAGGCTCATCCCTGTGGCGGCAGCGCCTGCCCACGTTGTGTATCCCTCAATCCCCAGATAACAAATCACAGCCTGGGCTCCCCTCATGCAGGATTCAGAGCTGGGTTGTGTTTGCTCTCAGCTCAGACCTTTCATCCTCCTTTAATGCTTCAGCTACACCTATTTTTTGTGGTTCCTGCTATCACCACAAATGGGCCCCTTGCCAGGCTGGATGGGTGTCCTCTTGGGACTGTTTTTGGGTGAGCCTTCTTTTTTTTGCCAGTTATTGTTCAGCTCCTGTTCTTCCATCTAAATAATTGAAAAACATTTATTTTCAATAACATGGAGGTGTTGGGTGTTGTTTTACCCTGGAGCATAAACATAATTAGTAACAAATAATAACAATAAACAGATTTTAGATGGTAGAAGAGCTTCTCAAGTTTTCTTTTAGGTTTCCATCACTTCAGGAGGATGGAAGGCAGACCTGGTGCAACTGTGCATTTGTTCTGTAAAGGGAACCTTAGCAGGGACTGCATAACCTCCAGGGTCCAGTCCAGCCCGATTTATTCTCTGACTCTCGGAAAGGATATATTTTGAAAACAAAATGCATGAATACTATCAAAGCTAGTAAATCTAAGATGCCCATTTACCAGAGTGAAAGACATCATCTTTCCATAGGACCGTGACCAGCTTGTCCTTTCCAGGGTGATGCTGGTAAATACTGGAACACATGGAATATTTATGGCGTGGGACTGAGTTAACCACAGGTCTTCTGGAGACTGTCTTGTAAAATGTTTCAGCACCACGTTCACGTGTTTGGCTTATTCAGTTTGACCCGAGATGTTCATTCCACAAGGACTTTGCTTGGTAAAATGTTGTGTATAATAACGATGCATAATAATATGATGACAGCAGCAAAGGGTTGCTTTCCTCCACCTCGCCATCAGAAGGAACTAGAACTGTGGCACGAGATTATTTGTGTAGAAGTCATCTCAATACTCTGAATGGGGTTCTCCGTCATGCCCTTGGTCTCATCCTCACCATCCCCACTGGCAGCAGGACATATTAATCACTGTAAGACAGGGCTTGTTTGTGCCTGTACCGTGGGGTGACTGCTCAGCAGTTTTGTTCTACCATTGCTCAGTTGTTTGTTAGCGCCTGTTTACAGCTTAAAAACCTTCAGGAATGAATGTCCCACCGTGCTGTCTTTGTGTGGCTGGGGCAGAGCTGGAGTTGTTGCTTTGGTCTTTTGAACTTGGGTTCATGCAGGTTGTGGGGCTCAGTAACAAACTGCTGCTCTGATAATTCAGAATTTTGGTTTATTCAGGTGCAAGCATGGGTGCTTTCTCCCCGTCCTTCCCCTTTATTTGCAGGCATTGCTAAAAATCCAGAGAAATTCCAATAAATTCCAACTCAAACCAATGCTTAAACGGTGCATTTGCCTTGTTATTTATTGTTAGGGCCTAGAACGTGCTTCTGGAGGAAATCCCCTGACTCTCCTCACTGCTTTGGTATTTGGCACTTTCAGGTACCTTGGAGCACATGAACTGGCTTTCTTTGGTAAAAGTAGGCTGGAAAATGTGTTCCTAATACATTCCTCTGGAAAACTGGCATTCAGCCTTAGGAGCAGACATGCCCTAACCCAAAACAAAAGTAAAACCAGCACCTCAAACAAACAAAAAAACCCTCTTCACCACCAAAAAGCACTCAAGCTGCGCACAGTATTTACCCACAGGTGTGCTCTTATTGGTGCTCTGTACTTGCTGATGAAGATATACCCAAAGTGGTAAATTTTAATGGAAAAATGCAGTCTTAATGTGCCCTTGGTATAGATGGCAGCTCACAATGACTTGCCCAGTTCCCTGGGGTGTCTTTCTGTAATCTGGAGCATGACTTGCTGTTTGCAAGCCTTTGACTACTCTGAAAGTAAGTAGGCAAAGCTGTTTTTAACAAGTTTACTTTCTGACAGTGGGTGGATTAATAGCAGGAATTGTGTTGGAATTTATTCTGCATTTGACACCATTGACAAGAGCTGTTAAGATTTTTTTTGTTTGTTTTCTAAATATGGGTAAAATTCCATGCTATGAATGATTCCAGAAAGGAGAATGTTATTGAAGTGGAATTTTTTTCCTAGGGTCCATTACTTGTCTTTGGAGCTTTGGGTATCTTCAGCCAGGGTTACCTGTCCTCTCACTTTATTCTTTGGCATATCAGCAATTGCTTCTTTCTAATGGTGTTGGGCTGCAGTTTAGGTAGGAACCACCTGTTGGGTAAAAACCCAGTGAATTTAATGACTCTTAAACATTCCAGTGTAACTTTTCACTAACAGATTTTAACTTCTTTAAATTTTAAATTTCTGTAGATAAATTCTGTTTTTAAACAGAAAAAAAAAAAAGAGTTAAATTTCTTTAAATAAATCCTTTGTGATTTTAATTCCCCAGTGCTGGCACCAGGGCTTGTTTGTTACGTGTGACCATCACTTTATAAATGTCAATAAAATCAAGACAGAAACCTCCAGTGCAACTGGAAGGAGCAACTCAGTGTTTTCCTCATTATTTTTGGCAGCAACGTGGTCTTACGATGCTGTATGCAATAAAACACCAGCCAACTGAGTCCCACACTGTGGCTATAATTACATATTTTTGCTTGCTAATCAGTGGAATTTTTCTGTGTACACTATTATACTTTAATGGTTCTGTTGCAACACCAAATTTACTACAATGTTCTCTTGAAGAAAATGGCACATAATGATTTCGTATTTACTACAAGAAGATATTAAACTAAATAATACATAATGATGCTGCACAGATTAACCAGCTCTTTAGTTCTTCTGTTCCTTATCTACCCTTTAATGGTGTTTTAGGACAAACATCAAGTTATTTGGGAGGGAATTACCAGAATTACCGAACTGGTAAATATAGCCATCTGAGTGGGACGTCTCGTTTCTTACTCCAAAACTATTAGGTTGTAAATTTAAGACGTGCTTAGGAGTTTAATTTCCCTCCCCACAACTCATGGAGCAAAGGGGAGATTGGAGTCAGCTCAGATAAGTAGTAAGTCCATTAATTACAGGCTTACCTTTCTTGTAGGTTAAAAAAGGCTTATGTGGGACTTGATTAAACAAGCTGTTGTGGTGTGGCCCTGTGGAGGGCTGGGGAGGGAACAGCTTGGGGAAGCTCCCCATGCAACTTTGGGAATCAGAGTCTTCCTTTAACTCCAGAGGTCACTTGCTGTTATCAGGTTTTGTGTTCTTCTTTTTTTTAATGTTATTTCTGTCCAAAGTGATTACACTGCAAAAAAACGCCACAACCCAGTAAAGGGCACTGTGGAAGGCTTGTTGTCTCACACTCTTGCCATTCTCTTGGTTTTAATTCTGACATTAAATAAATAACCAAACGCTCAAGTGTTTTTATTCCCTTTCTTTGTATTCGTGGGTCACTTAATTTCCACTTGACCATTATGAATATATCTGGCAATCTTAACGTAGTATAAGGCTTTTCCATTTACTTTGGAATCAGAACTTCCCTGTCAGAGGCAATCTGTCTGGGAATGGAGAGGGAAGGCATGGTCTGCTGATGACAGCTTGCCCCTTTCCTGCAGATACAGTTAACTATGTGTGAAGGTTGTGCTGATGCCTCTAATATTTTTATAGGTTTGCCAGATTCTGCAATGCAATCTGACATATTAAGTGAGAGTAAATAACTTCTCTTCTGCATTTCATTTGCATTATGAGTCTGTATCAGGTTTTATAGGGGAAGTTGTACTTGGTGTGTTTTTTTTTTGCATGGAAAACATTTGATATGTCAGCACTGCTGAGTGTTGATTGTGTCCTAGATCTTGTGAGTTATCTTTTGGCAAGATCTCTGGAGTTATCCTTGTCTTGATTATGTTGCACATATGATCTGTCACAGCCTCTCAACAAAAGGAAAGAGAATTTGAGACTTTTTATGGGTAATTAAATATCAGGCTTGTGTTAAAACTCTGTCTAAAAGAACCTTCTTCATACATCCTTTTCTGGTTAATCTAGTGTTTACTTTTTCCTTCCCTTGTATTTATTCCATTAGAATACATTGTAAAGTGTTCAATTGGATTCACCTATTGCAAGGCAATTTTGGTGTAATTAATGCGGTTAATTAATCTGGCTTGAAACAGCACTCCAAACTGAGAGGATGTTTCTGTGATTGCAGGCTGAGAAGTATCTCCACCAAGTTTCTCTCCCCTCGGTGGTTCAGGATAAAAGTAAATCAGCACAAGGGAAAATGGTCTAGGAAATAAGCCATCCAGGTGCTTCGCAGTGAATAACCTGGAGTATTCCTGGAGCCCATTCAGCCTTTCTGCAAGCCAGAACACCTCCGTGTTGATACCCGGACTTGCTCCTTTGTTCATTCCAGCTGCGGCCCTAATTCAGAGTTCCCACAATCCCTGTGGGTTTTTTAAGTCCCTTTTGAGCTGTGCCCAGCACTGGATGTACTTTCCCTCTGTAACTGACCTTCCCTCCTGCATTTGCTTCATCCTCTCTCTCTTTCTCTCTCTCAGATGGTGCATTGTGGAAACCTCCGTGAAAATTCCGTGCTGCTGCACAGCCAAGCTGAACCCATTTGGGTTAGAGGGGAAGGGAAGAGGTGCCTCTTGAAAACAAACAAAGGAATTGCTTATGAGAAAAGTGTTTAGGATGTAATATCCAGAGTCCTAAGTCACAAAAGGTTTTTCTTGCCAGATCTGCCCATCTTTCTTTCGGAGGATTTTTCAGGGAAGTGGAGCTATTCACCTTGCACCACGTAGCTCCTTTGTCTGGCTCAGGCTCGGGGTCTTCTCCCAGGTTTTCTCAAAAGCTTTAATGGATTCTTTTATTGCAGCAGTCATTCGCAGTGTTCTGGTGCTCGGTGCACCCTATGGCTAAAAAGAAAAATCACCTTCTCCCATGTCTGGATTTGTTATATTTACTTAGAAGTTGCTTTTGCTTCAGGAAGCCCTTAGGCTTCAAATCCACAAAGACCTGTGTGACGATGCCTTTCCTTCCATGCTTTCTGACAAGAAGCGGCTGGATCACATCTTCTTGCATTTCTGTGGGGAAAAAGTGGTTAACTTTATACTTTTTTTTTTTTTTTTAAATTTTTATTATACCTTTAAAACTTTTTGGTATGACATTCCAGCAGCCTTTAGGGCTGTGAGGATGCACCACACAGTCATTTTACAATTATTACTTGGTAGCCTGCTCTGTCTAGATCCTTGACCTGTGCCTGTCAACTGCGGGCTGATCATTGTGAATAAATTTGTGTAATCACTGCGTGATGGCTGCTTAATAACTGTACTGCAAATGTGCAGATACCTATTCTGGCTTAATACAATTCATCTGCTGTGACCAGCCTGTGTACATTTGGTATTTTTGAAATGTTTGCAAGTGATAGAGCACACCAGTGGAGCCCTAAAACGTTGAAACCTACGGAGAAGGAAAAGATGTACTGCAAACCAGATAAACAGGCAAACAAAAACCCCAAGAAAAATACGTATCAAACAACAGGGGAAAGGCTGAGAGAGTTGGAGTTGTCCAGCCTGGAAAAGGGAAGGCTTTGTGGTGGCCGAATTGTGGCCTTTCAGTACCTGAAGGGAGTAAGAGGAAAGATGGAAAGAGGCTTTTTGCAGGAACCTGGAGTGACAGGACCAGGGGGGGTGGATTCACTCTGACAGAAAGTGGGTTTAGATTTGACATGAGGAGGCAGTTCTTTGCTGTGAGGGTGGTGAGGCCCTGGCACAGCTTTCCCAGAGATGTTGTGGCTGCCCCATCCCTGGAAGTGCTCAAGGCCATTTGGATGGAGCTTTGAGCAACCTGGTCTAGTGGAAGTTGTCCCTGCTCGTGTCATTGAGTTGGAACTCAATGTCTCACCAGTTAGTCCATTTCTGTGTTCTTTATTGCAGCAGCAGCACATTAGTAAATAGCTCTTTAAAAACAAAATCTGATTTTCATTGCCCTTTCAGGCATGCTTTTTTATCCTATTATTAGATTCTTTTTCCTTTGCTGCTTCTCAGAATTGAACTTAATGTTTCCAAACAGTGCAGGATGAAAAAAAAAAGACTAAAAATGCATTAGACAGAGGGTTGGTATGATGGAAGCAGCCTGATGTCTTCAATAGCTCAATAGCCACTGTGGCAAGAGAGAGTTTCAGGGAGATTTTAGAGGCAACAATGTGGATATTTACTGAGGAATGAGAGTCCTGGAGTAACAGCACAGTGACATGAACAAAAATCCTGGATCAGTTAGGCATCCCAGCAACGAAATGGAGATAAACCTTTTTGTCTTTCCAACCTATTCATCCTCCAGGTGGAAATGAAGTGCTGTGACTGCCCAGGGGTGGCTGAGGAAAGGATTTTGGAGTGGCCAAGCCCCCACTTCTTCGGGGTGATACCACAGAAAAAACTTGCAGTTCCTTAATAATTTGGGAAGCTGGGGAAGCAGTTTGGGAGGAATGTGAGCTGAATTTGTTTTGATAGCACAGAGTAGCCTGAATTTGCCCAGATTTCAGCTCATCCCTTCCCCTTCTTGTAAACAACAACAAGCAGCTTCGTGCTGCTAGGAGGTGTTTGGGGCTGAGCTGTCTCCCTTCCATCTGGAGACGAGTGTGGCATGTCAGGTGTCTCAGCGCCAACACAATTAAAAGGAAGGGAATGGTTCCTTCACACATGCCTTAATGTCAGCAGTTTGGACCGGGAAAAAAAAAATGGAAAAACACTATTGGAGCCTTTCCTGCTTTTTTTTTTTTTTTTTTAAATTTTTATTTTTTGCCTGCCAAAAGTGTGACATTCAGACAGGTTTATCAGCCCCCTGTTTCTTGGAGCCCTTCTGCTGCTTGAGTGGGCTGACAAAAGTGTGAATCCTATTGACATTATAAATCCATCCCTGAAATTGGAGCGGGGTGCTCAGGAGGCTAGGAAAGGTGACGTCACCAAGGTGAGATAAAACAAACACCACCTTTATTGTTTAGTCATTTACGGGAGGAATTCCTCAGTTGTGACAGGAGCAACTTTTACTTGGCTTTGCCTTAATTTTTAATGAGAGTTTCTGGTGTCCCAGGGCTATTCAACTAAAACAAAAAATGCGCCAAAATTTGTGAGTTTACTGTTGGTTTGTGTTTTGGTCAAAGTAATGTGGGACACTTAAAATTTAACAGGTCTGTGGGTAAGTGAGCTTTGTTTTGAATCACTGTTGATTTCTTTATCCATATGGGTTTTTTTAACCAGTTTATAGCATGGACATTGATTATGTTGGATCTTTCAGCTGCTTTTGTGATATGCTTGACTGGGAACTACATCCAGCTAAGGGCGGCCTTTCCCTAAAACAACCAATAGGTTATAAAATTTAATTCCCAGCGCTTTTCACCGTGGCAGGCAACTGGTGATTTTTAATGCTACTTTTTCAGGATTTCAGCTAAATGGTACTGTAAAATACAAGTTTCCCATGTCTGACACCCGCCATTGTTACGAGTGGTTTTGTTCCTTGCAGCAGAATAATGATTTTCTTATGTCTTCCTAATAATTTTCATCAAATTCCCTCTGCGTTGTAGTTGGGAGGACCCCAGATTTTAATTCTGGCTGAAATGTGCAGCCTCAGAATGCTGAAGAAAAAAAACCACTCTACAGAGATTGTGGATTGACACATTAGGTAAATCAGTCACTTAAGCAACAAGACTTCCAGCTCTCTGTTTGGTCTTGATTTAAGTCAGGTGTAGGCACTGAGAGTTTCTAAAAATAAGAATATTTAAGGAACTGTAAGTGTAGACTGTCTGTGATGAAATGTGAACCTAATCCAGAGACCCAGCCATCTCAAAATAAACGGTTCATATCAAAATAAATGGTTCATCTCTGCTTTTTTGGTGTTTAAAATGGGGAATTTTAAGGCCTAGAGCAGATGATGCTTTTAAACTCTATGAGATCTTGGCCAGGAAGTGCTGTATAATTGCTAAGTATTTAAAATTAATTATGTTGGAGGCCTATAAACCAGTGCATTGATTGGAAATCTTCAGTTCATTAAACTTCCCAGTGGCAGAGGCCATCTCTGGGATATAAACTGCCATCCCATCATGGCCTGGCAGCTGTGTTGGCATCTTTTTAAGATGCCCACCTTTGTTCATTAGACCAGCAGCTGTTGTCTCTTGCTGGGCAGGATTTATTTCCCAATGGCATCGCTCTCAGAGGTGCAGTTTCACCTTTGGCAGTGGTTTTTGCTGCCAGTTTGGGGGCTTTTTGTTGTTATCTGGGGGTTCCGTGGGGTTTTTTTTGTCTGGTTTTTTTTTTCCCCTTATGGTTGCCTCTCATTTCCTTGCAATGGGTGTTTTTGAAAGGTCCACAATGTTTGAGGACAGGTTTAGCAGAGATTTGCTCCAGTCTGGGCAAAGCAGCTTCCTCTTGTGTCCCCCCAGCAGTGTCTCTGATATAAGGACTTTATCCTGGTTTTATCCACTCCTGGCATTTGCCCTGTGGAGGAACAGCACCACTTCCCAGATAAATCATGCACAGGTAACTTTCTTAAATAATCTACTTTTCTTGCTGAAAAGGAGAAATTAAAATCTAGGAAAGCAACAGAGAACAGGAATGACTATGGAAAATGCAACACCATAAATCTGCATATGCTGTTTGCATCAGAACTTTGCTTTGTTCCGACTCTCCCACAAGGTCACAAAAGAAATTTGGGCCTTATTATTCCTGGGGGAGTTTGTGTTTGGTTTTTTTTTGTTTGTTTGTTTTTTGTTTTTTTGCTGTGGTGTTTGATTACCTTCCCCTTTTTTATTACCGTCTGCAATGCAAGGCTAGTTTTGCTGAGGTTATTTTTTTTTTCTTAAGCAGCATCCCATGATACCCTTAATTCTGTGTTTCCTGCGCTTTTGCTTCATTTGCAATTTTAAGAGATTTTTCTCTAAGAAAAAGGTTTGTTCTGTATTGTACACCAGTAAATTAGCTAGGTTTTTTTTTTACTATATAACTTTAACCCTTTAATTCTGGAGAACAAATGCCATTGCTTCACAATAAATTAAATAAGAAGGGCTTTAACCTGTTACACCCTTCAGCGTGCAGCGAGAAGGATGGTGCCAAAGTTTCCATATTTCACATTGTTATTAACACACTGTCCTTTTGCACAGGAGTTTTATTTTGATACTTGACTTTGTTCATGTATTTCATGCAATTATTTCCATGTGACTTCACTGTGCAAGCAATGCCATTGACTGCAGCAGCTCAGAAAGGAGTTATTCTTCATTAAATGGCTTCTGCTGAACTGTTGGGAGAACAAAATGCTGTCCCTGGTGTCTCCTAAAACTTATGGAAGCATGCTAGGGAATTGATAATATTATTTTTCATGGAAAAGATCCAGATCAGTACTTTTAATAGCTTTACACAAGCATGAACAGCTTCAACTATGGAGCCGAACCTGAAGGTTCTGGAGCCATCAAAATACAGTTCATGTTTGTAGGTCTTCAAAACTGAGAACCCGCTTCCCTGTGCTTGTCCAGGAGGGTGCATGAGGGAAGAGAGACCAAAATCCTTAGAAATAGGTTGGTTTATAAGCCTGAAGCCCATTCCAAGAAGCACAGTGTCAGTGAGGATGGTTGGAAGCGCTGCCTTCAGTGCCTTCAAGCGCTGACAATTAATCAGCATCAGAATGGAGATGGCATTTCTTGTCAGTGATGACTAACAGCTTTTTTTTCTGGGTTTTTCTCATTTCTTTCTCAGAGCTGTGAAGTGGCAGGTCACTTGTGTATGGAAAACACCCAACACATATATGTGATCTCCATGAACCTCCACAGGAAGGTAATCTGTGGAAAAAAGTGAGACAGAGTGAGGGCATTTTTCCTGGGTTGTAGAAAGCAGTGGTAAGGCAAAGTTTCATCACTGTCACGTGATGCCAAGTCAGAGCTGACTGTAAGGCTCTGGGTTTTTCAGCCAGCTGCACAAGGAAATTCTAGGGAAGGAACAATGGGATATGATGGAAAATTTTCCAGCTCTGGTTAGAAGAATGCGGATGAGCAACTATCCAGCAAACTAACTGATGGTACAGATGAGATCTCTGAAACCAATATATCAGAGGCTCTTCACTGTCCTATTAATGATTATCACATAAATCTCTTTTCTCTTACTGCACATTAACAGTATATCTTTGGCCATCATTTTTCCCTCCTGTTGTTGTCATTATCTGTAATTTCCACAAAGTTTCCATGTTAACAGGGCTTACCTCTCTGCACGCTGACATTGCTAGTTGGAGCACACTTCCAATGAACAAAGCAGCTCATGGGAATGTTTTGTGAATTCCTGTTCCATGTTGTGTTGTTTTTTTCTTTTTTAATTAATGCAGCTAAGACATGTTTTAGCAAAGGCTAAAATCACATTTCGATTTGTTAATCCACTCTACCTTTCCTTTGCCAATTATTTTCTTCATGCTATGCAGAGTGCTCAGATTGGGCAATATCTTTCACTGCTTGGGTTTTGCTTCAAGAATTATCAAACTTGTGTTCTGGAATGTATATTAGATGATATTATTGGAAACATAGAGTATTTATAGCATGATTTATTGAATTATCATATTAAACGAAAAATGTGTACGTAGACCAGAGGTCATCTCTGTTCATGTGTTAATAAAGTATGGAAAAAAGAGGTTGTTTTGAAAACTTGGTGTGGTTTGGTGTTTGGGTTTTCTCTTTGGTGGTTTTCTCCCCCCTCCTTCATTTTCCTGTGTCAGTCACTGAAGTACATCGAATGCTAATTTCTACTTTTCCATCCAGGCCTGTCTGGATTATTCAATCACTTCATGTTGTGCCGACTTTATAAGGGAAGTCTGCACATCTACTTGTTCAGGTTTGGCAGATGTCTCCCCTTTTCCTTGTCATGTGTCAGGATTGGTTGTGATGGAATTGATTTTCCAGTTAAGAATTCAATTCTTTTTTTTTTTCAATTAGTTTTTCGTCTTTCTTGGGTTGCAAATGCTGGACACAGACCTGTGTGCAACCAGCTCCAGGAAACTACTGATAGACCATAGACCACCTTTATCATGGTTTCCTTTGTCTAGGAAAGGAAAGACTTACTCCTGAGATGAAAGGCTTCTTCCTCTGCAAAGAATCGTGCAGAAAATGCTGTTATTATGTTGGTGTCTCAGGAAACACTAATGTTGGTAAAGGCTGTGGTGGTGGTGCTTATAAAATTACACTCGAGGCTGGTTTCAGTGCATACGGGTTTACTTATCCTGCTTGGATTGGGAAAGCATTTAGTAATTAAATGAGAATAATTAAATCGGATGTTGTGAGCACAGGAGGGATTTCAAACACTCTTTTTTGCCCTCGAGGTTACAAAATATTACTCTTGCATTAGCATCTTGGAGTCTGTTGAGCTGAGATTTTGGGTAAGTTAAAACCAAGTTCAGGTAAGGTAGAGTAAGAAGAGATGGGGAGTGCACAACATGCTCACAGCTGGTGCCTTGGCATCCACATTCTTTTCTGTGAGGAGGTTTTAGAAAACTCCACTGAAAATGCAATATCACATGATTCTTAATTATTTTTCAGTCTGATATAAAGTATTTCAAAATGACAGTTTGAAAATCAGTGGCACCATGGCCAGGATGAAGATGGAGCCTTGCCAGGAGCTGCTCATCCAATTTTTGTCACCTGAATGTGAACTCTGCCCCAGAACTCCTTAGAAAAGACAGGCAGGTTTTTAGCACTCAGGAGAAGAAAGTTTCATCCATTTGAAGATGTTTTGTGCCTCTCCCCTTGGGATATGTGGCTTCAGGAAATACTCCACACCTTACAAAGCCAGTCATGCCCTTAATAGAGGAAGGCCAGTTGTCGTTCCCATTCCAGCTTCAAAAACCATCCTGCACTGAGGGCTTCTCCTACTCTCCCTGTGTCCTGGTGGGCAGTGAGAGCTCAGTAGGGATGCTGAGCACCCAGGCCTTGGATTGCCCAAATCTGAGCCCAAATCTACAGTTCGTGCTGTGCATCTCTTGAAAAACCCATCCAGACCTGGCTTTTCAACTTCTTCTGGTTTAAATGCTTCCAACAGGCTCTTGGGTACAGCTTTGACTTTGACCTGGTAAAACCAGAAAGAAAATCTGAAATAAACATTGAATGGTGTGCATCCAGAATCTTTCTCTTCTCCACAAGAATTTGTTCAGCCTTTATGCCTGAGCTCAACCTTTTAGGGTGGATATTGTAATTTATATGATGATTATTTCTCCCAGTTGAACTCCGTTGTTGCTGCTGAATTAGGGCCCTGCTGTAGTTAACACGTTCATGCATAAACAACTTCCCTTATTATTTTGTATCCTGTTTCTCAAACTTTTTTTTTGGCTGTAATTACAGTAAATGATTTCTTGGATTGCATGTTAAGAGGGTAGAATTGCTGTGCCAGCAGCCTTGGTTTATTCTTTTGCTGGCTCCTGAGGGTAATAAGATCTATGCACTCTACTAATTTTCTTGCATACTTAGCTGCAATTGCAGCCTTCAGTAATTATTTTTTAATTAACTCCAAAGTGTTGCATGAATAATGCAAAATTAAAAAGAAAAGTGTAAAAAGGAAAAAAGGTCAACATTAGGAGTGTTTTTTATATATATTTCAAATCTATAAGCATTATTTCTTGGAACTTTTGTGTAAGGCATTAGCGGGGCAGCGACATTAAATGATTTGCAGAATTGTGGAGGTATCAGAGGTGTGCAGTAAAAGAGAATTTGGCATTTAGGTGGGGATCACACTGGTTTTCTTAATTTGTAGCGAGAATTTCTTTGGGCCTTGAATAAACCCCTTTTCTAACGGTGAAATTTTTATTCTGCTTTACTTTTTCTAGCTGTTTTCTTTCCAGTTAACACAAATTGACTAAATGCTACATTTTTGAAAAACACATTGACTAATATCGGTTAAAAAATATAAATATATATATATATGTATTTAGATGTCGACTTACAGGTTGGTGGGTCTGCGTGTGTAAAAATGAGCATTAAATGTTTGTGATTTCATAGCTTGTAGCGGGAATTTCTTTGAGCCTGGAATAAACCCCCTTTTTACCACTGAAATCTTTATTCTGCGTTACCTTTTCTGGATGTTTTCTTTCCAGTTAGCACAAGTTGACTAACTATTATGGTTTTGAAAAGCACGTGGACTGAAAAAGAAATCACATATATTTGGATGCCGACCTGCAGATTGGTGGGTCTGTGGATGTAAAAACAGACAGTAAATGTTTGTGATGGTATATTTGAGTGAAACATAAGAACTGGGGTTTCCTGACTGCATGTTTTTGTGTTGTTTTTTTTTTTTGTTTGTTTCTTTTTGCAGTGGATGGCTGCATACACAGAGCTGCCGGGCCCTGCTTGGTTGCTGAGTGTCGGAACCTGAGCGGGTGTGAGACTGGACAGGCCAAAATCACCTGTGGCTACGACCTGCCTGCCAAATGTAAGTCACCCTTCCCTCAGAGTTTCCTTCTCAGCACGTGCTGCTGGAGCCTCCAACTCCCTCTGGTCTAATTCAACAAGGTATTAATTTTACAGAATTAGCAGTGGGGGCTTAATTAAGCATGTTCTGTAATGATGTTCTTTCCCCCTCAAAGCGATCCAGGCCTTTCTAAGTGATTATTTCACCTGTGTTATCTGATGGAAACCTCCGTGCCTCTGAAATATAAAGCACTTCTTTCATGTTTATATGTTGGGTTTTTTTGTTTGTTTTGTTTTGTTTTTTGACAAGCTAAAACACAGCCTTTCATATGCATAATAAAGGATTGGAAATGCTCTATGAAGTATGAACAAAATATACATTATCATATTTAAGCTCCATGGAGACAGCTTTTGAAAATGCTGCATATTTCATATTCCTCGTGCAGATTCCTTGATTGGGAATACTTTGAGAGCCCAGGAGATCAAAGTGATGCATTGTGTTTTCAGCTGCTACGTCGCATCTGATTGGCAATTAGTGCAAAGGCATCTGTCACACTGTAGCTTTCAGCAGAGTGCAGCTCCGTGCTGGAATGTTTTTGCACTTTCAAGGTGGAATTGTCAGAATTCCCATCCTCTTTCAAGTAGTTTGACCGTGTTGTGTGGAAGTTGAGCTTGTCTTGGAAAACACTCATGTTGACAGCACATTGGTCAGCCAGCAGGAGTAAAAAGTGGGAAATCTTTGCAATTTAGGATCTTACAGAATAGTGTATTAAGATATGAAGAGACAAGTACCAAGAAACCACTGCAAACAACAATTATATAATATATATATTTTACATATATAATCTAGTTATATGCATAACTAGAATTCAAACTCTTGTTTTTTATATGCAGGTTGCAGCAGGATTATGGCTCATTCAAAAAATACTCAGATCTCTCTGAATTGTGATGGGAAACCAAAACCTCACTGCACATATACTAATGTGTATACATATCAGGTTCCCTTTAGGTTTCTGTGGCTCATAATGCCACAAGAAAACTCTGTTCCCAGTTATTTTTTGACACGTTCTATGATGATGATGACGAGAAGCTTCCAGTTTTTTCCTGAACAGTGGGAATTTCTGTGTGCAGGAACACTTGGGTTTATTTTATGTGTAGTTTTATCACATGTTACTGGTTATTTATGAAAGGTTGCTTTCAAAAAAGGCCAGAGAAATTGAGGAGGAAGATTCAGTGTTAGGTTGGGTTTGTGTATGGCCCAAATCTTCACCAGATTCCCATTAAAGGGATAGGATTGTTGAATAGCATATTGCTTTTTGCTATACAGGGGATTTTTGAAGTTTAATTCTACCTCTTTAACAAAATAATATCTTGGGAGGGGCAGAAAAGCTGCTCATCCACAGGTGCCTAATTCCTCCCGTGTATTTTAGCAGGAGAAATACAAGATAACAAAGCACCTGATGTGTGTTTAGAAAGAAGAAAGGTCATGTCTGAGTGTGACCTCCATTCAGATTTCATAGCAGCTCAAGGGATTGCTTAGGTTTGCTCTGTTTGAAGGCTGTAGGAAAATTTTCTGTCTTTCATGTAGGAATAATAAACAAAACAATGAGAAAACCCATTATCACCTGAATGGTGGACACAAAACCTGTAACCAGACATTGAAAAAAGCCAATATTCTGGTTAGTCAGTATTATTAGAAATTGAAATTGCATCAAAGCCACATCTGATCGTGTTTGATTGTGCATCAGCATGAGAGGGGGGAAGGTGTGGGGAGGGAAACACAGTTTCCATGCAGAGGCTGAGAATGAAAAACTCTTGATTTCTTATCTTTTCTCCTTAAAACATATTTGTGTTCACCAACTGTTGTTTTCCTTTCCCCTTCCCTTCAGAAGCTTTAGGTTGTGGGCTCATCGAATCATTGTACCTTTTATACCATTCATCTGAAAGTGATCAAACAATCAAGGCTCTGGTTTGGTTTTTTAGAGAGCTGTGAAGCCACTGGATGTCTTCAGTCACTCTCTGGTACTCAGTGCTAAGAGGAGGCCAGTTTAACTGTGGAAGCTGTTTTCCATTTGACTTTTGTGAGGAGAGCAGCACTGTGAGGAGGGCTGGACTTCCCCATCCCCATCTGCTGCAAGGGAATGTTGTGAGCCAGCAACTGGCTGAGGGTTATGGTTGACTGGTAACTTCCAGCTTTCACAAAGGGTTTGCTTTTCATTTCTCTCTGTTTACAGGAGACCAACTACAATAATTCATTAACACTTTCGAGTAGTAAACTGTTTATTCCGTTGTATCTGCTCTTCTTGTACTTGGATAAACAGTTATGGCAAATATGAAATGCATTTCATTGGATGAATTGTTGGAGATTTCTTCTGTTGTTTAACAGAATTGTAAATGTTGCAGTTCTGTTTCCTGCCCTTGGGATTTTCCCCATCTCAAGTTCTTGGTCTTGACGTGCTTTGCTTGGAAACAGCTTGCTGGATTTGGCCAAGCTGCTCTGGGATGGAGCAGCCTGTGTGTGCTATAGGATGCAGAACTTGGGCTTCAACTCAGGACTCCATTTTAAAGAAGATTTAGCATTCAAAGTTCATGCAGCATATTGCTGTATTTTGTAGAAAACTTGGAGGGAGCTGGAATTAAATTTGGCACTGAGGGGAAGGCGTGCTTTGCTAGGAAGGTGGTAGTTGGTAAATAAAACCCACTGGCAATCTCCTTTATGATCTATTGTATTTTTATGGAATACTTTGCTGTATTTACTTAGGTTAAATAAGAGCAGGTCTGACAAATAATGTCTTCACAGAGGAAAAATTGAAAAATAATATCTGATTGAAAAATAGTATCTGACTGAAAAATAGTATCTGACTGAGCAATGTAAAGGTTTGGGGCATAGGCTGGCTGGCTGCGTTTTGTTCTTGGTGTGTCTGAGTCAGAGATCAGTTTGTGAAATACTTTTCTTTAGCTCTTTATTCTAATAATGTTAACAGACCAAGATTAACATGTTTACAGCCTGGAGATGCTGCTTTATGAACTTTTCAACATACAAATTTTTTTTTTCTTAAATGCCAAAAAGTAGTGTGTTTGAAAATAGAAATGGAGTGAAATTGAGTTTTCTCATTACCAGTTAACGTAACATTCAGTACAGTTTTGCAGCAGTCGGTGTAATCACCATCTGCCTCCTGTGCTGCAAAAGCCTACACAAGGGGGGGGGGGGGGGGGGGGGGCG